>CAKOAT010141487.1:7574-35342 GCA_932364175.1 Eruca vesicaria subsp. sativa | reverse complement strand
TAATCAGACACTTTAGTTAATTTTTAATTCATTCTAAGCACAATATATCTTAAGTTATACATAATTTTCCTAAAATATATTTACATATCTGAGACAACACCCACCATATGCAAATAAGTAACTAATTAAAAATTAATATATTTTAAAAATATTACAGTTAAATTCAGAGATGCAATCCAATTTATCCAAATGGTAACTAAACCAACCGTAAAACAACAAAATTGACTAGATATAACATATATAAAATTACAGTATAAGTAAAGTAATATAATACTATTAATATAAATGATGCATACAAGTTATAAATTAATTTAAAATTAAAAGTAAATAATAATCAATTATTATTATATATTTAATTTAAAAATAATTATATCCGTGCATGAGCACGGGAAAATCACCTAGTTACAAATATATAAAGAATCGAGGCAATTATTTGTGTGTATACCTTCGGCGAGGCAATTATTAGACATCATATCAAGATCATAATCCTAATCTTATTCCCTTTAAATATATGGTGCAAAGGATTAAGTCAAATACATGCCTCTGGTTAGGTAGATGCTCGTGAACCACACAACACCATCAATAAAAAAATATAGAACATACTTTGTATTCTTATACAAATGGCATGCATCATTACCGCTAATTAGTTTAAATGGAAAGCCCTTTTACTATTGTTCGCATGAGTTGCTACAATAAAAATGTTATGAATTTTGCATAATAATGAGAAAAATACAATAATAACTTTTGAGTTTTTTTTGTAAGTTTCTACGCTAAAAAAATGTTAACGATGAATTTCTTTTAGCACTTTAAAGTCCAAGACTATGTGAGAAACAAACATGATCGGTTTCCTACATCCAAAAATGAGAAAGATTCAATTAATCTGAAACTATTATATCATATAATAAAAAGGTTGTTGCACATATATAATGGGAATGTAGAATATAATAAGATATTCTTATCAAATAACTTTAAAACTATCGACAATAATGTTATCTTTGTAACCTACCGTTTAATCAAATAATTAGACATCAAATCAGTTCGCAAATCCTAACTTTAGCATTCATATAGTTTATATGGGAAAATGAGCAACTTGGATGTATTTTAATTTTTTTTTTTCCAAAAGGGGTATATTTTAATCAGTGTTTTTTACAAGTTGAGAATATGCTGGTAAATATATGTGGATTTACCTATGTTCTTATTTTAAAATGTTTGTTTCATTTACAAATTTTCATGCAAATTCTCTTGGTTAGTGAATGCAAATGAAACAAGTTTCTCAAAATCAATAGATAGTGAATCTATATACAAATATACAATGCTCGTACTTACTTCACTGCTCATCTCTACTCAACTATATTTACATTTACACCAACACTAACCAACATAAAAGTCAAGAAGACAAGCACAAAACGACAAAACTAGAACTAAAAAAAATAAGAGTTGTTTTTCTACAACAAGACTCGAGCAAACTGATGATCATGTTTAGGATCTTGAACGATCATTTGTCTTGATTTGATTTCTTCAGCACAACGCAATGCCTTCTCAATCTGATAACCTCCTCCAAAGCTAACCTCTCTTTCAAGATGACAACAATAACTCTCAAACACACTCACGTTAACATGTAGCTTAAACCCCATCAAGAACAGAAACTCCAACTCTAATTTGTTCAAATCGTCTGTCTCTAATCCACCCACTTTTGCGAAATATGAATTTCTGTAATTCCTGAGAAACATTAAAATATAAAAAAAATCAGTAAAATGACTAATAATTAACAAAAAAAATCATGGAAAAAAATTTGAAGGTATTTTATTTGAGACTTACAAATCTTCAACATATTTAGAAGCAATCATGATGGTGGTGATGAGTAGGCGATGTACATTTGCGAGACTGATTCTAAAACCAGGATTGAGTTGACAGAACCGGTCAATGTAGACGTAAGCCACCACGTAAACCGATGGACCGGCTTTAGTGTACCGGAAAATTCTCTCTAGGTACGATTGGATGGTCATATCGGGAATTTCACGGCAATCAAAGATCTGGGTTTTGCTACTCCTCCCTGAAGGAGACGACGCCGGTGACGCTCTACGACTTATTCTCTGGTTCCGAGTTAGAGTTCGGTCGATAAGTGAAGCTAGAACAGAGATAACCAGAGGTGTCTTGGTGTTGTCTTGGTTCGAGTAAGAGTAAAGATCAGACCGGAGTGTTCTTGGAGATATTGTTAGAGCATTAGAAACAGCCATTGAACTCTTGTTTTAGTTTTGTCGGAAAGTTAGCAAAGTTCTATCGACGAGGAAGAGATGCTTTCTTTTTGAAGTGATGTAATAATCTAAGTTGAAGTGAGATGAAGAGGTTTTATTGAGGTTTATATATAAGCCTAACTTGAAAGTAACCAACCAACCAGGTACTTTCCTCTTCTTTTCTTTTATTTTGTTTTAAATGTTACTACCTTCGTGTGTGTTAAATCGTATAATAATATAGATTACTATAGTTAACATTTATAATATATAGTTTGGAAATGTACGGTAGGTCAAAGACCAGTGTTTGAACCGTATATTGTGTGTTTATGTGTATAAATATTTAAGGTTCGAATCTTTGTAATCCAGGTTGAATGTAACAAATTTATGTGTAAATTTTTAAAAGTTATGAGAAAACGATTTTGTTGAAGGAAATTGGATTTAATTATGTGCATATATCCATTATATTATTGTGATTTTTTTTTTGTCAACTATTGTGATTTATTAAATACTAAATGAATGTAAACCCTTTTTCAAAAAAGAAAAAAGTTCTAAATGAATGTAATGATTCAGAAGAAATCATAAGAGATTAGATGCCTCTTTTCGTATCTTTAATCAAATTAATTTTTATCAATCATATCACCTACTCATAATCGTCGTCGCTTAGGGAAATAAAATATTTTATACTGATGAACTGAATTTTACAGTTTTTACTTTGTTTGAAATTGATGCACTATCACAAAATATACTAAGAAACAAGTGCAAATCTCCAAAACACGGAAATAATAATAGACCAAACAGATATTAAAATATATTTACATCAGCAAGAAAATTTCAAAAGGAATTGTAGGGGAACGACATCGATTTTTGGAGTCATCTGGAAGGTGTAAAGAAGCTACTAAAACAAGCAAAATCTTTGTAAATAAAACTTTGAATGAAAATTTTATATAGTTAAGAAGATTTGTGTGTCTCCCTTTTGTAAGCCAACGTACAGATATAACAGCGAAGCATTTTCTTTAATAATGCAGTTAAATCGTTATTTAAATATATTCAAAAAGGTTACAATACCCAAGTCCAAAGTACTTCGAATAAACAAATCCATAGAACTACATCAAACAATGAATCTCCGCCGACAGTTTGGTGAATGTAAATTGAAGTCAGCAACTCAACATGGTTGAAAGTCTCTGAAGCATCGAGAGGTTCTAGCTACAAGACAAGACCCACTAATTTTAAACCCTACCTGATGACATGTGTATTGTCGTCTATCACTCGTGTGTGTCACCTCGACGAGAAGGCGACGCGCAAGTGCACGTGTGGTTGCTCCACTGTGTGCAAGGGCAACGCAAATTTCTCCAATGCGAGAAGAACTCAAAAAAAAAAAAAAAAAAAAAAAAGAAGAACTCACCATCTTATGTTAATATATATAGAGATCTTCCTTCGATTTGGCTGTAGACTTGCAGTCATTTAGTTTTTTTTTTTTTTATATAATTATTTTATTTTCAAAGAATACTTCGTCTCTAATACAAGTGAAATTTGGTACAACTTTACGAATCTTTTTTTTTATTTTTTTATAAAAAGATGTTATATTGAAATTGCAAGATAGTCACGTAAATATGATTTTTTTGGTCATGCACTTTGATAAAGTAGTTTAGATCATAAAATAGCTTTAATAGAAATCGATTCATATTCATACTCCATTTTTCTTTGATATAGTTAGAAGTTAAATTAGTATGTTTCATCGGTTCAGATTGTCAAGAGTCTGGATTATATACTTATCATACTGAAATTCTAAGGTTATGGTCACATACCAAAGCAATATAAAATAGTAAAAATAAAACTTAAAATTTGAGTTTCTAGGTAAATAGTTAACTATTTACAATGAATCACATATTTTGATCAAAACAACAAAGATGCGAGTCAACATCAGTCTTATAATAAAGTGGTCATAATTTTGTAGAATTCCACCGTCTAAATAGGTATATAGTTACAAATATATATCACGAATACATTGCATGTGCCATAGCACATATTGCCTTCAAAAGCATACCAAATTCTCAGCATTTCAAGTATTGTCGTCTTTATGACTATGGGAATATCTAGTTTATGTAGTGATGTAGAAACCATATACGTCATTCTTTTCTTCTTGTGTGGATAATTAAATGGCTAGAATACAATCTACTCGTTATGGATAAAAATAAATGGTCGAAAAAGCTACCAGTCTACCACTACCGTACGAACTAACCCATCTATAAATTTAATATACAAAAGTGGTTTATTCATATATTTTTGGAGAAAAGGCTTCAAAAGTGGTTTATTCATATAACATCTAAGAAAAAATATATATAATGGATTATAGAATGAATTGCTGAATGCAAACAAACAAACCAAACGTTATGGAAAGCAGAATTTATAGTTAGATTTTAAAAACAAAAACAAAAACATCAATTGCACCGTCCAATTCAGATTCCATGCAAATTATATAGTTACTTGTACGTCATTGTTTTGTATTAAATGTTGACATCTATGTCTACATATCCCTACACTATATTTATTAGAATGACAAGAAGTTATGTTCTTTCTACTTTTCAACAAACTATAAACACTGAGTTTGTTGGAGCGTATTGTTTATGTTCGTCGTATTCATATGCATATAAAAATGTTTTATTATTTAAACTTAATATCTTCACTTCAGTCGTTGGATTCTACCTTTCTCGTTGGACTTTGAATGCCACCAGACTCACCACAGTGAAATATATATGTAAATATCAATTCAGCACTAGAAACAATGTAACTACACTGAAAAATGGTGAAAGAAATAGTGAAATCCTTAAAGTAACATGCAGGATGATCGATATATATATATATATGTATATATATATATGTGATTATGTTTCTGTTATTATGTTATATTTACATGGTAGCACATCTTTTTTTTTTTTTTTGACATCAAACGGTTGTTCTATTACTCAAACGACTTGAGGTGGTCTGGGTAACCAGACCGGAACAGAACAACCAACATACACAAGCTTACGATAAAAGGACCTAGCTAACTTAGCTAAAGAATCAGAAGCGCCATTTTGAAGTCTAGGAACATAAGAGATCTTGAAGTCTGGAAAACAGATCTTCAGCGTCATCAATTTTTCCACCTCTGTTGAGAAGCTAGGTCATGCCTGAGGATTTCTGAGCATTTCGATCATCTCCTTACAATCAGTTCCAAAGCTCTGATATGACGAATGTTGAAGCATGTTCTCCATTACCCACCGCAGTGCTTCCAACTCTGAATACAACGCCGATTCCACTCGATCAAAATTACGCACCCCCAGTAACTGACTATTTTCAGAAGCATCATTCAAAACCCACCCACAAGCTTAAGGCCTGGTCTTCACCTATTTCATCCCCAAGAGGAGACGGTATTTCCTGCTCATTTGCTTGGAACACATGGTAGCACATCTAACTAAACTGTAAACGACAACCTATATATGTGGATGATTTTGTTTTTGGAGCAAAGCTATGCGGATGTTAAAACCGAATAAATCCCACTTGTAAATTTGTTAAATTATAATAGTATAAGTGTATAACTAATGGCTAATGATCAGATATGCAGTACTTATTTTATCTTGATTCGTCGATCATTTACAATATCTCACACTCTTATTTATATATCGTGTATCTCAGTCATAGTACTATATACAGTGTTCGAAAACGCGGACTAGGCGGCCGCCTAGCCGGCGAGTAAACGCTTTGCGGCCAACCACCGTGGAAAACGACCCTAATCGGTGAAAAAATCGGATTTTTTAAAAAAAAATCCGTTTTGGTTTCGTTTTGTGTTAAAAACCTTTGTGTTTTGGTTGGATCTGTAAAACTTTGATAGGTTTAAGTAATAAAAGGATAAAAATGTGTGTAATTGAGTGAAAAAAGCTTTGAAAAAATGGAAGCGCCGATGTTGCAGGTTTTAGGTTAAGAGGAAGATGATTTGAAAAATACGATTTTACCCTCTTTAAAACGAAAAAAAAAAAACTAAACGTAGGGTTGAGTCAAACCCGAGTTGTGACAGTAAGACAACTAAGGCACTTACCAACTGAACTGTTGCGCAACTTTGTAATATCTAAACAAAGTTAATATTTATACCCGATTAATCCCCGCTTAATCCCCGCTTAATCCCCGCTTAATCTCCGAGTTTTTGATAACTCGTTAGGCCCGGCTTCGCCGCCCGACTAGCGCCTAACGTAGTTTCGAACAGAGACTATATATATGTATGTGTCTCGATCTGATAATTCGTAATCTATGGTAGGAGTACTTACTTGTACAATTTTTTTTTTTTTGACGAAAATATATTTACTTGTACAATTGTACTTACGTCCCGCGAAGCTCATTTCATGATTCACCTCTCTTTCATTTCATGACCGTATAGGAATATGCATTCAGTATTCACTAGGAGTTCCTTGTAATAAAATCCGTGTGAAGAAACAAACTTTTTGTTTGGACGATTGATAGTATAAAATAAAAGTTTTTGTTGTGGAGCCATGTCGCCGTCGGCGGATATTTTTGCCTCTAATTAACTACGACCTCACATAAGTATATATGACCTACCATTAAAGTATTAATGATCACATCTTTATAATATATGTTAAGCATTCTAGTTCTGTTTGTATGAATTTTGAATTTTCTAACTTGGAAGTATATTCATAATCAGAAATGTAACTATGGTGTTTATTTGAATGTCTCTTGTTAAATTCCGGGTGTTTAACTAGAAACGGATTACATAAATATTCTGTAGTTGTAAAAATAGTAACCATCACAACATTAGACATTTTTTATATTGCAAACATTTATTTTTTAGCTTTTCCAAACTGGCTAAATCAGTGTTGTTAATAGAAATGAGTTAAGTGGTATTGCAACATTTTTTAAGGTATTGCAACATTTTTTTTACACCAAAAAAAAACTGGTATGATTAATTTCGATTAAACAATTGACTTTTTCCCAATCGCAACTACACTTGACCATTAAGTAAAAATAAAATTTCTTATTTAGTTGTAGCCATGAGAATCAGAGAGTTAATAGAAATGATAGTCACAGATTTTCATCCTTGTTTTCTAATAATCATAGCTGAGTCTCCAATTTCTTCTCTTTTGTTGTTCAAGATTTCAACAAGCATCATATTGTAGCTGAGTCTCCAATTTCTTCTCTTTTGTTGTTCATATTGTAACTAACATTTTACCAAAAAAAAAAAAAAAAAGGTATCATATTGTAAATGGTATGGTCCTAAGAGATAGGCACTAGTCAATAGTCCTGGCCCAGTAAATGGAAATGAATAACATGGGCTTGCTCTCAAGCGTAAGCAGGTTTTTATAACAAATTGTTTCTTCTTATCAAGAAGATGTGGGCTATAGTACAATTTTTCATCCAACTAAGCTTCTTCGTCGTGTATATAGAAGTACAATGTAATTATCAATAGTTTGAATTCTAGAACTAAAGACATAGACGTGCACACTGCGCTATCAAGGGTAAAATGATATATCTTCGACGTGTCAATTACCTATTGGATATCTTACGTTGAATGGAAACAGGCTATCTACGTGAACGAGTCTCAGAACAGGCTAAGCCCAGTCATAATTATCCGTTTCTGTGAATTAATCTCCACGATGAATATGATTCATTAATCTTGTGTAATGTCTTTAATGTATTTGTCTGAATACCATCGGTTTATTGCTTTGTCAGAATATTGGAAATGTTTTGCTCCGATTCTTCTATATATCCAGTTCAGATGCTTGAGAGGTATTTTTTTTAATGAATCTTGGTATGTATCAAATTACCAAGAGTTATATGATCATTTCGTAGTTGAATCCCAATATGGATTGATCTTTGATGGGTAAATTAAGATTTGCTGAGGAGGCTTCTTCTACTTCATTCCTTCTTACCATCCAATCTTTTTTTTGTTTTCTCTATTCTTCAACATAAGAAAACAACAAAGCAAAAATAGCAGCTGCAACTGCAAGCATGTGAAGGAGGAAAAGTGGCAGCGCTGGTGGTGGAGCTTCAGGAGGAGTAGCCGGATCAATGCTTCAGTTCTTTCGTTGCTATTCTCCATGTCATGGCAAGCTTTACTTTGTCAGGAGAAAATGAACAAAAGAAACATAGCAAGCAAAAGCAATGCCATTACCTCTTTTTTTCATAATGTTTAGATTTTATCAGTATAGTCATTTCATATTCATGTTTTTTAGTTTTGTTGCTTAACTTTGAGTAATAGTTTCTTGACATTTTAAGCTTTGTATTTCCTTATACAATTTCCTCTTCATGTATGTTTCTTGGTTTTGGTTTAGTATTTCTGCGGTTTAAGCTGGATACCAATTAATTTGATCCATTTGCTTCTTTGTTTTGGATTTGACCCATTTAGTTTATTTTCTAAGAGGTTTAGGCACTTTCACGTAGTTTTGGTGCCTTTGAATAACTGGTTTTGAACAAAAGCCTAACTGAGTACTATACTTCATATGGAATCTCACACGGATAGTATAAGAGATAATACAGATAATTAAAGTCAGAATTTATACCCTAAACAAGAGCAACCGAGTTTCATTTCGACTATGATAAATTTATTTAAGAAAACAATCAACTTGTTAAGCATGTATGTGAGTATCCATGAAGATCATGCAAGCATGACTTGTGATTTAATTTATATGGTAAGTCACATATACCAAAGTCAATTGTGGTAGTTGAGTGGCTTTTATAACTGAAAGGGAGAAGATTAAATGCAGCCAATAAAATCATCATTTAATGCATATAACTTTTTAAGTAGAAACGAAAAGAAACCAGTTGAAAAAAAAAAAAAAATTCAAATGAATACTACTAACAAAAATTAATGACGTGATTAGCAGAGTTCTCTGATTCAAACTAATAAATGACATTTTAGACCTTAAACCTCCTCCATCGGTCACGTGACCATAAGCCGTCACAATTACGACACGTCACCAAACCCCCAAAAACCCTCCAAAAAGAAACCGTAACGACCAAGACGCAACCCTAAACGCAAAACGCTCGCGAGCCGTTATTATTGCGTCTGGAAACGCGATTCCATCTGCTCCTTCTGCCGCCTTAGCTCCATAACTTTCCGGTGAGAGTTCGAGTGCTGAGTCAGCACAAACGTCGGACTCGACGCCGGCCGATACTCCGGCACTAGCCTCCCCGATTTGAACCGGACACCGCAGGCGTTGCAGAGCGTTTTCGGCCCGAGCGGTCCCGTCCTCCACTGCGGCGTCTTCTCCGACGCGCAGTGCGTGCACCTCCTCGCTCCGCCGCCGTCCGCCGCCGTGGAATCGAGTTCGAGTCTCTTGCTAGGGTTACGCTTCGCGACGGAGTAGCAGAGCTCGGATTCCGGCATCGGAGACCAGGTTCCGGCGAGGGAGGGTGACGACGGGGCTCTTGATCGGCGGCTACGTGGTTTTCCGGTGAAGGAAGCGTCGGGACGGACGGTCATGGTTAGGGGATTGGCCGGGTAATCGGAGAAGGAGTCGTCGACGAAGCGTGATAGCCACTCGAGGTGAGCTGCGTCGTCATTCTGCAAAAAAAAATTAAAAAAATTTAATTAAACCAACACATAACCAAGTAAACCGGAGTAAACCGAACTCCAATACGAAGAACAACTCGGAAAGCTAGAAATTGAGAATCGAAATTGAAGTTCGGCACGAAGAAACAACACATAACCGAGTCTATCAGTAAACCGTGCCAGAGTAAACCGGAATAAACCGGACTAAACCAAAAATCAAAATCAAAAACTCGAAAAACCTAGAAATTGAGAATCGGAACTGAAGTTCGGCACGAAGAACAACACATAACCGAGTCTATCAAAAAATCGTGCCGGAGTAAACCGGAATAATAACGGAAAAAACCGGAGTAAACTAAACATCAAAATCAAAACTCGAAAACCTAGAAATTGAGAATCGGAAATGAAGTTCGGCACGAAGAAAAACACATAACCGACTCCATCAGTAAATAAACCGGAATAAATCGGAATAAACCGGAGTAAACCGAAAATGAAAACTCGAAAACCTAGAAATTGAGAATTGGAATTGAAGTTCGGCACGAAGAACAACACATAACCGACTCCATCAGTAAGTAAACCGGAATTAATCGGAATAAACCAGAGTAAACCGGAAAAAAAAACGAAAACCTAGAAATTGAGAATCGGAATTGAATTATTTTTGTAAACGTACGGGGACGCAGAGATCGTGGGTGAAGTCGGAGACGAGAGGAGGAGGGGGAGGAGAAGTGTGGAAGTTAAAAGGGTTTTCCGACGAAGAAGCGGCGGAGGAAGCGACGGTGGAGGAGGAAGAGGAGAAGATTTCGTCGTTGGAGAAGTCGAGGAGGTCGTCGATACGAAGCAAGTCGGGTGAAGATAAGCCGTAGAGGTCCATTGTTTACTTGACTCGGGGGGGGGGGGTTTGACTCAGACTCGGACTTGCTCACTCAGTAAGTGGTAGTCACTGGCTTCATGGGCTTTTAATATAGAGTGAGAGAGTTTAATAACGTGCATTGAGTTAACATGCACCGAGACTGACCTGACCCTTTCCCTTTATTTTTATTTTTTTATCGACTTTAAATTTAATTCTGTCAACATTTTCTTTGAGCATGCATGTGCTAATTACAAAGTATATTTACTTGCGGGGATTAGTTGATTAAACTAAATTAGTGTATATTTATAAGAATTACAATCGAAATATAAGTTTTACAAAATATAGGAAATCCCGTTTGATTGAAGGAGAGCCATATCTATCTACGTCGCTAAAAGCGATAGATTTGTTTTCATTGAGTAGATAACACAACAACTATGTTTTACATATCTCCAATGCATAGTGACAGTACTTATAGTGTGAGTTTAAGAAATTAAGAAAGTGAAAACTATATAAATGTAGTTCGTTTAGCTTAGGAATCTCTAAATCAAATTTTGGAGTAAATTTCAATTCTACCAGAGGTTTAACATTTTTTTTAACGACAGTTTGATATTATTTTAAAAATTTACCATTAATGATGTATTATTTTCATAAATATCCTAAATTTATGATAAAATAACATTAAGTTTTTGTTTATAATATTTATAGAATATTTATAAACTTAACTCCAATCCTTTAATACTAAACTCTAAACAATAATTACTACTAAAACTTAAAACCAAATATTAATATACTTTTTGTTAATGATATTTTTAAAACTAATATTTAATTTATGATATTTCTAACATTTTTTCATTTTATCGTTTGTGTTCTTTGCCCTGTTCAGTAAAAAAACTACCAATACAAGGAATTTCTGAGGCTTTGTGTGAATGTAGACTTTTGTTTAGTGTTTTGTTGATTTTTTTGCAGGTTTTTACTTTCTCAAATAAAATAAGAAAATACAAGACGTGTCTAGTTTTCTACATTTTAGGAAAATTGATTTTTAAACCAAAATTTTTTTAATTGTCAAATTTTTTATTTAAAAAATCACTTAAAATCCGAGACCTAAACTCGTCTCTTAGATTATTAATTTAAACAAAATTTTGTATTAAAATGTGTCTTTATTAAAAGAAAATATATAATGTTAATTGGGGCCAATGTTAAATTGTACTAAAATGTGCCAAGGAGAACTATCGCCCAACATCCCGGCCGAGTGATGACTAGGGTCGACTATATGCTTACAGTTATATTTTCACATTTTGTGATAAAAACAACTCAACAGAGATGGGCGTGTGATTTCGATCCTTGTAGAGTAGGGCATACACAAAATGTTTTTAACACATTATTCGCTTTATTGAACTAGCATGTTTTTACACTATTCTATGAAACAGCTTTGATAATATTTCTTGCTCTACTAGCGATTAATTTTTATAGTATTTTAAAAAGTACGAATTAATGTAGTGGGAAATGGGAAAATAGATGGAGACAATCAAGGAGATGAATCGACCGACGGTCCGAAGTGCATTGCACTTTGGTTCTATAAATTCTTATGGCCCTCTCTTTGGTGCATATTTTTTTCTATCATTTATCTTCTTCTTATGTCTCTTTCATGCATTGCTCCTTGCTTCTATATTTATTATTTTCTTATTTTAAATTATAATTACTCGTATGTACATGACACATGCCTGATATAAAAATAGGGAACCAGTTGTGGTGAACATTGTTATCATATTCGACCAAAACTAAACTATACATATATGCATCTCTATCTTGTGCTCAATTTCCATCTACCACCGCCAATGATTATATCACTTTCGGGTATATATATTTCAAGAAAAATAATTGAATTAGATTTTAGGATACACAATACGTGTATATGCAACCGGGACATATATTTAAAGAAGAACGTATCTTTGAATCACACTCCAAAGATGCAGTTCACGGGCTTCGACTTTTAGTGACATGGTGCGAACTTCAGCCTTATCGACAAGAAACTAAAACTATGATCTCGTCTTTTGATCTTTTTTCTTTCCATTTTAGACTTATATATAACTGCACGTGAATAAGATAGTGCAATATACTTATACATTCAACGATTTCGATTAGGTATTATGATCCTTGGTGAGACCAGTATAATTAAGCCGGGTGCTGAAATGATCTTTAATTTGTTGAATTCTTTCCTTTTCCGAAAATTTGACGTTAAGGCATATTTATATCCTTCTATACGGATAAGTTTAAAGAATATATATGATTTATAAGGCTTTGAACATTGACTGTTTTTTGTACTGTGGTTGGATCTGTACTTACATATGACAAATCGTATGTAAATTGATTGAACATCAGCAGAAGCGTACCACAACGTGTTGAACTGTTTTTATCAACTTTCTTCCTATTGATCAAATAATTACATATGAGCATAAAAAAAGTTCTGCCATTCAAAATGGCAAAATAAAACTCTCTAGAAGTTAATTGTAGCTGTGTATTTGCAAATGCAATTTAATTATTGGTTTTTCGTTTGTTCAGTTCAATTCGCTTGTTTTTAGTAACGGCATACCATAATATACCTCTTTGTATTGATAGTTTGAAAATAATTTTCTTGATAGCTATAGATTAAAATTTTTAACTGAACAAGAATGAAAATAGTTTTGTGTATAGTAAGTGATAGATATATTCAATGATACGTTTTTTATAATATCCGTCCAACCAGACTGGACTATAGTCCGCTGTTAACCTATAGTATTTCTATGTGTTGAAGCCTTGAAGGAGTAGGTGGAAAAGTAGAGTTGCTCGGCAGATAAATTAGTGATTTTGATACGAGCCGACAATTTTAATTATTGGCCTATCCATATAGAAGTTCTGAAGCTAAAAATATATTTTATTAGTGACACAAAAAGAGATACCTGTGAAAAAAATAAAAATCAGCAAGACCACGTGGCTCCATGTGAGGACCGTTCTCACCTTCACGTGCCCCTAAGATAAAAGTTCATGAAAAAAAAGACGAAGCCATGAATGAAGAAGGTAAAAACCCAAAAAGTGTGGCGGATACTTCAGACTATTTTTTCTTCTTCAAAAGATTTCAATTGCTATTAGGCTTTCGTATCACTGTATCAGTCGACTATGAAAATTACGAACATTCTGTTACTAAACAGAAAGTATTGGAAGTGAGGACAAAAAAATATTGGAAGTGAGAATTGTAGGTTTCTGTAGGTTGCAACATATATCGTATACAATATGTTATTCAGTAGAGTACTATAGTAAGGAGATCGCAATATGGTAGTAAGGTGTTTCACTTTACACATTCACTTATAAAAAAACAAATATGGCACGAAATGAGAGGAGGAGCCAACTGAGATAAGTAGCTTTTGTTCAACTTCTATAATTATATTTAGCAAAAAAAAAAACTTCTATAATTTTTGTTTTACTACCGACAACAGTTTATCCCACTGGCAACTTCTGTCGCATTCAGAAGGTTCCTTTCATAGACCCCTATACAATATAATATTTTCTTCGCTGTAAAACTTTTAAATCGCAAGTAGGCAAAAGTTACATAGGGAAATTTGTATAGTGTTACAAAAAAAAAACGTAATTTGTGTTCAACATTATCCGGTTACCTAGTTGAAACGATGAGGAGTTTTTAAAAAAAAAACTTTGATGAAACGATGAGATATTAACACGAATATATTATGTTATTTTGTTGCCGTGGATTCGAAGTTTAAATTCTAAAAAGAAGGTTTGAATTGAGTTCCCTAATTTAATTGCATATAGCATATACGTATCCAGCGGCTGATAAGCTTGCAACCTTTTTTAATACTTTGAAACTTTGAAACCAGACAGAACTATAAATTTATATAATAAAATTCTTTTTTCAAAGAAAAAGAACGTGTAGATTGATAGATATTAGTTTGAAGTTTATCAATACTTTTATTACAAAATCACTTTATATTAGAAGTAATTTGTATTTGTAAAAAGTAATTAAATAGAATACAAAATATTTGCAATAAATAAAGAAATATTTAAATTAGATTATGTGATTCAGCGAGGAAAACGAGAGTCGAGAGAATGTGACGGTGCTTAGTGGGCCATGCATGTCATGGTTCAGTTCAGTACATCGACGTACGGTGCACTCATCTCATCTTCTCCCGAAGCTCTCTTTATAGTTAGAGGCTTTCGTAGTGGTTTTACTTTTGCCTTTTGTTCCCTTTCTGTGAAAACAAGGACCTCTGATTATTCGTTTACATGATACATACGAATATTATCGTCGTGCTTAACTTCAACAATTCCTTGTTTTTTGGTTCATTTAGCTTCCTTGAATCACGTGAGGCGGTGATCCCAAAGCATACACGTGCGACCTCATGTGCCCATAATGACAAGCAAATGTTATTTTATTTGTTGTTAGCTCGTTAGAGTATGTACTTTATTCATCACTTAATCACCTCTTAAGTAAATAAGTATTAGTTTAGTTGAGATAATGTTTACCCTTCTGACGATTAACATGCAAATATGATGACCTTATGCTCATCCACTGTCCTTCTTGTCCCCCTTTTTCTTTTATAATACGAATAAATTGTTGAGTTGTGTATGGAGGATATTCATGTTTTGTTGCAGAATTTTTAAAGACGATAATAGTAGCTAGTGGTTTTAAACAAAAAATAAAAAATAAAGAAGGCATTAGCTTGTGATACGGGCCGAATCCGATCAATAAGCTAATCAATAATGGAGCAAATGGTCATAGTTAAATAACTATAAAACAGTAACACAGTGCTTATTTAACCATATTGAACTAAAGTTTAACTTGTGATATTGTGATGGATAAAATGAACCAGTCTCCGGTAATTATTTATGGACATAATTTGAATAACTTCACTAGCCTAGTTCGTTGATATCCTAAATCCTTTAACAAACACACTAATAAAAAGAGAGATGATTACTACTGATCTAAAACTAATCAAATAAGAACAAAACATTTCATCTAGTTTGTGGCATTCATGCCGCAGTCATGTCCCAAACGAAGTACACACAAGTACATGTCGATGAGTTAGCCACGCAAGCTTTTTGTTTCCTTTACGTCAACTCAACAGGTTTGGAAGATTTGCTAGCGAGAAGATGATGTAGAGTGGGCTTTTGTGCTTTTGTATTTGTATTGCGAGTGTATAATCATGGGCCGTGGGGTCTAGTCACCATAGAATGCGACAACGACCACGTGAGGTAAATGTTTGGTTTAGAAAATGTGTCGGACATTAGACAGAAAACACTTACGACCGTCGTATAGAGCAATTAGGAATGTAGCGGTGCGTTCGAGTTCTGCGATCTTGCCCTGATTGAGGCACCATGGCAGTTTTAAAAAGCCACAATCCTGAGTTAATGAACTGACTTGGGCCGTAATGTCTAGATCTAGGACCCATTTTTTTAAATTAGATTCATTAGGGATGAAGTAGCATGACCCAATGTATTATCCAATCTAATATTTTACAGAACAATGGTTTCCTTTGTCTTGATTAACCAATTTTACTTGTTTTTGAAGTTGATTAATTATGATACCAAACTATGAAAACTATTTATGTACGATTTTATCACCAATAATTATATTTATTTTAGTATTCACGAATGACTACAATACATTAATCGTACTATGAAAATCCACGTTTTTTTGGTTGAATTAATTTTAACATTCTTTCAAAAAAGTAATTCACGACGCTGAATACTTTTTGCAAGCATTTTTTCCTTAATCTGCTATAGTTTCTTTTTCTTAGACTTAAAATTCAAAACCGTATAGAAACGTTAACCTCTTCGATTTGACTTGCTAAAACATGTTTTCTCTTCTAAAATGTTTTTTTTTTTTTTTTTTTGAGAAAGGGCTTCTTCTATTATGTTCGAACATGTAATATGAAACATCTTAAAGTACTGACATATTTAGATACAAGAAAATGAAAATTACATAGAATCCAGCAAGACAATTAGTGTTTTCTTTTTTTTCTCTCTTTTTTTGGCTTTTAAAGTTTGAAGTACAACTTTTGCTCAATGGACTTTATTCGTTCGTGACCAACCCACTAAATATTGATGCTGCTGGTAAGTAATCAATCGAATCACTTTGTTTAGGTTAAGGTTAACTAAATCTATATTTTGATGAAAAATGTTTCTAGAATATTTATACAGAAATTGGTGGTGTCAGTGCCTTATGGATGAGATGTTAACAGGTGGAAGTGGTTCCCACACAGAATCGGGTGGACGGTCACTAGCCTCGCCACTATTTCACCGGACCCATCCTCCATCTCCGATCTGGAGCCACGGAGGTTGGGAGAGTGGGGCACGCGCTGTGACTTCTAGTGAACTTGCCGTTAAGACAACGCTATATGGCTTTTTAGATATTTCGATGCATGTGTAACGCAGAGACACGCGTAAGGTTGAGATTAATGGACAAAATGTGTTCAGATAAATGGTCCCCTTAAAGGTAATAAGAGCGAAGCATGGAACAGAAGTCTTCCTCCTCAATGTCCTCATGTCTATATCTAATTTTATCTATATGGCCTCTTACATACATAGCCTCTAAGAGGGGTTATGAATATTCCCTCCTTTCTCAAAATTATTCAATGTATCTCTCTATCAACTTGTCCATGAATATGTTTATATGTGTAATATACTTGACCCAAGGTACAAGATACAAAAAAAAAACAAACTCACAAGTATTGTTTTAGAGATAATACAATTGAATTTTTAATCTTTTCACTGGCCATCTTGATTTTTCTTCCTTTTGTTATCTTATACATTCTGAAATGTCCATAATCTTTTCAAGTTAGGGATAAGAGAAATCACAGCACTCGGATCTAGTATCTCTGCGCTTCCAATTACATGGTTTTGGATGCACTTTAAATTTACTATCGTTTTTGTTTTGTATTTGATTAATACATGCCACCTTGTATAAAGTTCAGTTAACTATTAATAAAAATACGTGACAGTTTATACAATGTACAAACATTCATATTTTGGAATATAATGAATACGAAATTATTAATGAATAAATTTTGTATGTAATTCTTAGACGGTCGATCGATCCTTGTTTTGTTTGCATGCATATTTATCAGCACAAAATTCATAAAACCCCTAAAAATCCAGACTCTCTTCTAACGTTCATCTATTGGTTTTGGAATAAGATGAGACTAAATTATATAGCTATAAAATTTATAATACCAAACAAAATAATGTAAGAGATAAGTAGTCAATTATACATATATTTCTTTTACACAGCACTGCACATAGAAATAAATTAATTCAAATTTTCAGAAAGATAAAATGAAAAAGTACACAATTGAGTGTTATTTTTTTAATTAAAACTCAATATGATGTTCAACTTAAAATCGTATTAGTTCAACCCTTGCATAAATATAAAATATCTTGATAATGTATAAACTAGATAAGCTATAAACCACATCTGAACTATAGCCTAGGGTTTATGATATTTTCTTCTAAGTACGAACACGGTTTATGATATTTTCTTCTTGTACGAACACGTTAGATGTGTTCTTGGTTTCTTGCGTAACATATTGGGAAAAAAATGTTGTCAGAGTTGACTGGCACTATTACAACATGATTCTCGAATTGGCTGATTTTTCTTATATGAATACATTTTACCATCAATATTACATTTCCATATATAAATATACTCCCAAGAACAGTAAAAAAACATGGGCTCCACTCATCAACTACAGAAGTCGTGTGTATATGTCAGTTTGATCATCTGCAGAAGTCTCCAAAAACTTTGAAACAATCACATTTATAAACATCGTCTAGCTAAGTAGGTTTTAGTTGCATTTATAAAACTTATATGGCACACGGGTTTCACTAGTGGATGATAATATTATATATAAACATAGCTTTATACACCCACGCGTTATAGATTTAACTTTTAAGGAGATTTAATTAAAAGAGTGTTCTGAAAATGGTTTGATGCAACTCAAACACGATATAGCCCTATTGATCAACAAAAAAAAAGACTTATATTGATATTAAAAGAAAACAATCTGAAGACTTAGGATTCGATATAGTTTATTTAAGATATTAATGCAAAGCACGAGAAATTGAACGAGTTGACTAGTCTATCTTCAAATTTATTATCCTGTGAATGCATATGTGTACGTACAGTATAGAAAACATGGATTCATAAAGGTAGATCCATTTGAAGATGAAATGAAAACATTAAGTTTCTTTCACAATATTTTCTGACGAAACAAATTACTTATTAATCTTCACAACTATATTTGATGCCATATCATATGTTAAATAAACCGAATTTTTTTTATCAAGCTTACCGTGTGATTTAAACGTGATCAAACGTATTGATACAAATAGTTATCAATCTAGGAGACTGAATCCATCAGTTTTATATATTCACATGTTTTTCAATACTCTGGGTTTATATATACTTTTCATGCAATTCATTTTCACGATGATATCAGATTCTCGTTCAACAAGTACAACATTTATTTTATTATGTAAAATAATAATATGATTTGTATGATTTTGTATCTTGTGAAGCTTAATTAACCAAAACGGGAGTGTCTGCCACGCTCTCTAAATACGGAGATAAAGTCAAAGAAATGACATCCCACAAGTTTCCTTCTTCGTGAAAACCCTAAAAAGGACAAAGAAAAGGCTCCAACGAATAAATGCAAAAAATGTTACAAGGGCAAAAACATAATTGCCGTAGTCGATTTTTATATTTAAGGTTCTTTGTTTCTACACCTCCCAAGCTCAACTGAAAACGACTGCAAAGCAACCTGCGGTCTCTACCTGCCTTATTACGCTATTATATTTCTAATTAAATATATCTTTCTTGGTTTTCTAAAGAAAATATTATTACTTATGGACCGACTTGCGAATAAAATAAGTTTAAATTAACCCATATATATTTCTTTTTTCCCCTATTTTCCTTATAGAATCAGTTCTCACCTTTTGTTCTCTCTCATTCTCTCATCTCCTCTCCTTCATATATTCTCCATCTTCTGCTAGCTAAGGAAGACAAGAATGGTGGATCTTGAAAGAAAAGTGTGTTGCATGTGTGGTGATGTGGGTTTCTTCGACAAGCTCTTTCATTGCAGCAAGTGCCTGAATCGCTTTCAACACTCGTATGTTTTTACATATTTTTTCGTATCTATACCGTGCATATTAACATATGTGCGTATAGTATCATCATCACGCATATTAACAAACATATAATATATTTTAATTGTACTGGACGGTGAGATTATGCGCCACGTTCGTTCACTATGTATGTCATATTTAGGCAGATGATCATCATACATCAAATCACAAGCATGCATATAGATGTGTATATTGTCAAATCAGACAAGAACTGCTTCAACAACTACCATATATATACTATACATAAATTTATTATCGAAAAGTAGTCATCATGATAATCGTGATACAGGTACTGTAGTAGCTATTACAAAGAGCAAGGTGATCCAATTAAGATCTGCGATTGGTGTCAGTATGAAGCAAAGAATCGAACAGGAGCAAAACACGGTGTTAACGGTGGATCTTCTAAGAGGTCGTACCGGTCGGAATATGCTTCAGCCCACCAGATCAAACAACAAGAGATCAACCAGATTGCTGCAAGTAGTAGTGTTACTCCAGCAGCCGACAAGGGTAAAAGCGGCATACCTTCTCCTCGAACCGCCACTCGCAGGTACAAGCTTCTTAAGGATGTCATGTGTTAGTAATGTTTTTTGTTTTATATAACCAAAAGTTGAGAGAGTTATAGTTAGAGTGTTAATTAGGATCTGAGATGATAATAAGACGCATGAATGTAAGATACAATTAGGGATGTCGTAGATGTTGCCATGGGTGTGAAAAGCAATGTTAACGTACCTGCGGAGTTATGTATGTTAAGGATATGATGATGTTAATTAGTGAGTGTTTAAAATAAATTTTCTGTATCTTTCAGTTGAATGATTGGTTAATTAGCAGTGAGTTTTGTGTTTTGTTGTTATCCATCGATCGGCATTTGATCATACTATTCTGTCCCTATTTAAAAACATGCCACATAGTTAAAACAATCATCTTAATATTGTTTCTTTTTGTTATTGATCATAACGATTTCTTGTATTGAAAACTGTAAACAGTTAGTATTATCTATGGAGCGATTTATATTAAAAACCTACGTTAAAGCTACAGAATAGTCTACTCAGATTAAGTTTTTATCAAACATGGAAAACATGTTGTGAAGATTGATCGTTTTGGTTATTGTCGTCGTACCTATGACACAAGAAACAAGTTCCGAAGATTGATAGTCTTGGTTATCGTATGTAAATCATCTGAAGTCATATGTTGCTCAAAAAAAAAATCATCTGAGTTATATTAAAATAAATCAAGATAACTCACATGTTTCCCTCAAATGCTCCAACACAAATTCTCTTTAGTTTTAAGATCTGTGTGTTTGTAGATTAAGTTCGTATTAAAGACATGTAACAAAGACTTCAAATATCCATATGCTATCGATTTTCCATGTGGCTGTAGTATATGGTTTCTTTTACTACTTGCGAATGTTATTAGCCTAACAAAAAAAAATCAACTCATCAAATCGATATATCCATTTCATCTTCATAGAAAATATTAAAATACCAACATAAATATTTGTTGAATAAAACAATTAGTAGAGTGGTCATCAAGAGTTTTGTTGAAACATGAACCACCACAATATTTACTGGACATTTTGACTTTTAGAAATTCGCATGGTGATATTGCTCTGGATAAGCTCGACTCAGATTATCAAGCTGTTCGTGGTCTCACCGTGTGAAGTGTAAAAAGTAAGAGTAAATCTTGTTTTCACAACTACATGAATTGAGTCACAAGCAAAGCAGTGTCACGAACATCGATCCACATATATTGCTGAGATTCATCAGGAGAAGTTAATGCATTTTTCTAGCATGTCCTGTTTCCTCTTTTGGACCAAATTATAATAAAGTATGATATAAATAAAACTAAAAGCTGCCACCTTCTTTCTATGCCACTCAAATTCGTTCGACGTCCTTTCTCTTTAATTAATTTTCTTTTTGTCACTAAAACAATACCGCTTAAACAAGTGATAAACATGTGACTGACTTCTTGTCGAATAGCATCATAATTCTTTTCCTTAAAAAAAAAGCATACCTCACATAATCACATGAAAATTTTGGGTTTATCGGTACATATGATGTAGTTTTCCAAGTTCATGATATTTTTATGAGCAAGAAAGAAAGGTCCTCAACTCCTCATTGCTTTACTCAAAAAAAAAAAAGAAGAGGGGGAGGTCATTACTTGTGACCACACCAAAACGATGAAATATCTGAACTAGGGCTTCGTACAAGAGTAACAACTAAAATAAGCAAAGGGTATTGCGGTAATCAATCGCTTGAGTTTTGGAAAGATCAATATGATAGAAAACGAGTTTTTCATGACGATTATAGATGGCGTGGGAATGTGGATGATTATATTATTACTTGCAAATTTTGGTGATCAAGTCGACTCCATTAATTTGTATTGGTTTTGGCCCTGGCCGGTTGGGTTATTATTTTGCTAGACACAGTCATACTGGTGTAAATATGAGAAAGTACTAGTGCATACAAAGAGTAATTAACATATACAAATACACTTGACTTAATGAAAGATGAGATTCTTGGCCAAGATAATAATATATATTAGTACGATAATCTTTGATCATATTGATTAGTAACCACTGGGCCTTGGGAGTTTTGACTGTAAATTTTTGTTCATACAATTAGATAGTGAAAAATCTATACAAAATCAAAAAAATAATCACTACATATATTATGAATTAAAAGAAAAGAATGATACGGAGTACAAGAAAACTAAAAGCTACCACACCTTCTTTCTCTGCCACTCAAATTCGTCCCACGTCCTTTCTCCTTTATAGTTCCCTTTTTGGTACTAAATTAATAGCGCTTAATTAAACAAGTGATAAACATACTTGTTATTTTAATGTTTTAACTAGATTTTGACCCGCGCAACCGCGCAGATATTTGTTTTCTGTGTATAAGTAGTTATATAAACATTTTGTTTTCACTTGTAAATTGGTATATATCATAGTAATCACATATTTACGATATTTATAGTAAATATTTTCCAAACATAATAATATTATATAATACAATGTTTTAATCAAATAGATTATTTCAAATTTTCTATATTATACATGTTTGAAAAAACATGTGTTTGCACGAAGCATATAACCGCCCGATATTTTTTGTTATTTAACTGCTACATATGATATTCCCACCACAATTCTTGATGTTATTATTATGTAAGAATTAAAAAGTGTAGTCATTAGCCTTACCACAAAAAGTAGGTCGTTACGTCACCACAGCAACAGACAGACAAGACTGTAGGACACGAAAAAGGCAAGGCTATTATGGTAATATCAGATTTGGTAAGACAACTTGGTTCTCAGAAGGCCCAAAGGCTATTGTGTACTAAATTTAGCCCAAGATCAGCCCATCAGCTCCAAAAGAAGGGACACGTCATCAGCGAAGACGAGTCAGAAACTCTTTCTCTAGGTAGGTCTTTCAAGGTAAAAGGCTTTAGTCACTCGAACAATAATAAACCAATGAATTTTATAAAGATTTTAAAACATATTCCTAGCTAATATACTTATTTCAAGATCCACTAATTAAATTATAGTGTTGAAATTGTTTAACAATCGTTTCAAAAATATTTCGTTGTCTCCTGAAGATAACATAAAAATTCACCACATTTTTCGAGGTCATGGACTAACACCTCTATGAAGTTTAAAATTTTTTAAAACATGTATTCATTGCTAATATACTTATTTAAAGATCCATTAATCAAATTTTAGTATTAAAACTACTTAACAATCATTTCGAAAAAGTTTTGTCTGCCTTCTAAGCATAACGTCAAAATCCACCTAGTTTTTTTGAGATCGTGGGCTAATCCCTATGAATTTTGAAAATTTCAAAACATTTATTTCTTGATGACATATTTATTTATAGACTCATTAACCACATTATAGCGTTGAAACTGTTTAATAATCGTTTTGAAAATTCTTCTTCGTCTCTTGAGGATAAAGTTAAAACTCACCAAATTTTTCGAGGACGTGGGCTAACTAACCCCTATGTTTTTTGAAAATTTCAAAACATGTATCTTTTTGTTAGTATACTTATTTAAAGATCCATGAACTAATTTTTAGTATTGAAATTTCTTAACAAGCGTTTTAAAAATGTTTCGTTGTCTCCTGAAGATAACGTCAAAATCCACCAAATTTTTTGAGATTGTGGGCAAACCCCTATGACTTTTTGAAACTTTTTAAAACTTGTATTCCTTACTATTATACTTATTTAAAGACTCTTTAACCAATTTATAGTGATGAAACTATATAACAATTGTTTTGAAAATGTTTCGTTGTCTCCTAAAGATAACCTCAAAATTCATCAATTTTTTTGAGGTCGTGGGCAAACCTTTATGAATTTTTGAAAATTTCAAAACATGTATTCCTTGCTAGTATACTTATTTAAAGATCCATTAACTAAATTTTAGTGTTGAAACTAACAATCATTTTGAATTTTTTTGTCTATCTCGTTAGGATAACGTCGAAATTCACCAAAATTTTGAGATCTGGGGCTAACCCCTATGAATTTTTGATAATTACAAAACATGTATTCCTTGCTAGTATGCTTATTTAAAGAAACTTTAACCAAATTATGGTGTTAAAATTGCTTAACAAACGTTTTAAAAATGTTTCGGAGTCTTCTGAGGATAACGTCAAAATCCACCAAATATTTCCCAATGATTTTTTAGAAAATTTAAATATATATATATATATATATATATACCTGTCTAGTATATTTATTTAAAGACCCATTAACCACTATAGTATTCAAATTGCTTAACAATCGTTTTGAAAATATTTCGTTATCTCCTGAAAATAACATCAAAATCCTCAAAATAACCCTATGAATTTTTGAAAATTTAAAAGCATAAATTCCTTGCTAATTTAATTATATAAGACACATTAACCAATTTATAGTGTTAAAACTGCTTACAATCGTTTTGAAATTGTTTCGTTGTCTCTGAGGATAACGTCAAAATCTGCCAAAATTTTGGAGATCGTGGGCTAACCTCCATGAGTTTTTGAAAATTTCAAAAAATATATTCCTGACTAGTATACTTATTTAAAAACCCATTAACCACACTATAGTGTTTAAATTGCTTAACATACATTTTAAAATTGTTCCATCTTCTGAAAGTAACGTCAAAATCCACCAAATTTTCCGAGATCGTGGGCAAACCCCTATGAATTTTTGAAAATTGTAAAACATGTATTCCTGGCTAGCATACTTATTTAAAACCCATTAACCAAGTTTTAGTGTTGAAAAAGCTTAACAATCATTTTAAAAATGTTTCGTAGACTCCTGAGGATAAGTCAAAATCCACCAATTTTTTCGAGATCGTGGACTCCCTACAAAATATCGAGTTTTTCTGAATAATGTTTTATACATAAGGTTAGGCTCTTTCTTGTTTTTTAAAAATAACCAATCAAATTATACATTTATATTAATGTATGTTAGACTTACTTTCACATCGTTTCTAATATTTAAATGAATAATTTAATAAAAATTTATATTCCACCAAAATCAATGAACTAAACCTTCTTAAATCTCTCCATTTTCAAAAGAAATGTGGACAACTAAGGTATCAAAACTCTGTTACATTCATCATTTATCATTTATGGATGTAGCTATGCATAAATAAAAAAATTCATATTTTCTAGTTTATTTTGAAAAATGTGGGTTAACCCCTACGAAAAGATCGATTTTCTGAATAATGTTATTTGTACTTAAGTCTAACGTCTTTAATGTTTTTAAAAAATATCTAATCACATTAAAAATTTATACTAATGTATGCTAAAATTATTTTTATGGCACATGGACATCAGTCATAATTATTTAACGAGTAATTTAATAAACCTTAATGTACCACCCTAAACCAAGAGCTAAACACTATGAAATCTCTATAAACAAGAGAAATTGGGACAAAAAGATGTCATAAATATTTGATATTCATCCTATATATGTGTTGGATGCATCTACGCATTAAGATAAAAATATTATATTTTCTCATTTTTTTGAAAATCTGTGGGTTAACCCCTACAAAAATATCGAGTTTTTCTGAAAATGTTTTATACATAGGGTTAGGATCTTTCTTGTTTTTTAAAATTATCTAATCACATTATAAATTTATACTAATGTTTGTTAAACTTATTTTCATGGTATATGGGCAACATTTCTAATATTTAAATGAGTAATTTAATAAAAATTTATATTCCACCAAAATTAATGAACTAAACCCTCTTAAATCTCTATTTTAAAGAGAAATTTGCAAAACTAAGGTATCAAAACACATTTATATTCATCATATATCATTTATGGATGCAGCTATGCATTAATACAAAAATTCATATTTTTCTCGTTTATCTTGAATTATGTGGGTTAATTCCTACGAAAAGATTGAATTTTCTGAAAAATATTATTTGTACTTAAGTCTAGCTTCTTTAGTGTTTTTTAAAAATATCTAATCACATTAAAAATTTCTACTAATGTATGCTAAATTTATTTTTATGGTACATGAACATCAGTCATAATTTTATAACGAGTAATTTAATAAACCTTAATGTACCACCCTAAACAAAGAGCTATTAAACCCTATCAAATCTCTATAAACTAGAGAAATTAGGACAAAAAAGCTTTCATACATCTTTGATATTCCTCCTATATATGTGTTGGATGCATCTACGCATTAAAATAAAAATATCATATTTTCTCATTTTTTTTTGGAAATATGTTGGTTAATCCTTACAAAAATATCGAGTTTTTCTGAAAATGTTATATACATAAGGCTAGGCTCTTTCTTGTTTTTAAAAAATACCCAATCACATTACAAATTTATATTAGTGTATGTTAAAATTATTTTCACATCGTTTCTAATATTTAAATGAGTAATTTAATAAAAATTTATATTCCACCAAAATCAATGAACTAGACCCTCTTAAATCTATTTTTTTCAAGAGAATTTTGGACAACAAAGATATCAAAACTCTTTTATATTCATCATATATCATTTATGGATGCAGCTATGCAATAATACAAAAATTCATATTTTTCTAGTTTATCTTGAAATATGTGGGTTAATCCCTACGAAAAGATTGAATTTTTTGAAAAATATTATTTGTACTTAAGTCTCGCGTCTTTAGTGTTTAAAAAAAATAGCTAATCACATTAAAAATTTCTACTAATGTATGCTAAATTTATTTTTATGGTGCATGGACATCAGTCATAATTTTATAACGAGTAATTTAAGAAACCTTAATGTACCACCCTAAACCAAGAGCTAAACACTATAAAATCTCTATAAACTAGAGAAATTGAGACAAAAAGGCGTCATACATCTTTGATATTCCTCCTATATATGTGTTGGATGCATCTACGCATTAAAATAAAAATGTCATACTTTCTCATTTTTTTTGGAAATATGTGGGTTAACCCCTACAAAAATATCGAGTTTTTTTGAAAAATGTTATATACATAAGGTTAGGCTCTTTCTTGTTTTTAAAAAATACCCAATCACATTATACATTTATATTAATGTATGTTAAACTTATTTTCACATTGTTTCTAATATTTAAATGAGTAATTTAATAAATATTTATATTCCACCAAATTAATGAACTAAACCCTCTTAAAACTCTATTTTTAAGAGAAAATTGGAAAACTAAGGTATCAAAACTCTTTTATATTCATCATATATTATCTATGGACGCATCTACGCATTAAAATAAAAATATTATATTTTCTCATTTTTCTTGGAAATCTGTGGGTAACAACCCCTATGAAAAGATTGACTTTTCTGAAAAATGTTATTTATACTTAAGTCTAGCGTCTTTAGTGTTTTAAAAAAAATATCTAATCACATTAAAAATTTATACTAATGTATGCTAAATTTAGTTTTATGGTACATGGACATCAGTCATAATTTTATAACGAGTAATTTAATAAACCTTAATGTACCACCCTAAACCATGAGCTATTAAACCCTATGAAATCTCTATA
>CAKOAT010141376.1:103401-116930 GCA_932364175.1 Eruca vesicaria subsp. sativa | reverse complement strand
TTTGGCATCCCCAAATTACTGCGACTCCCGTAGGCGTCGGGAATTTGATGCCTAAGTGATACGTGGACAGAACCGCCTTCATGGAATTTATCCAAGGCGTGCCCATAATCACGTTGTAGATAGCCGGGAAATCGACTACCGCGAAGTTAACGATTTTCGTCACTTCTTTCGCGGCGACCGGTAGTCGGATTGATCCCAGAGTCATTGACGTTTCGCCAGAGAAACTAGTCAGCGGTTTTGGAATCGGCTCGACTTCCGAGAGGTCGATTCCCATGCGTGCTAGCGTGTTGCGGAAGATGACGTTGACCGTGCTTCCGGTATCAACCAGGATTCGAGCAACCTCTAGATCGCTTATCACCAAATCGATGACAAGGGGATCGGCATGCGGTTTGTCAATTCCACCGGTTTCAGCATCGTCGAAAGAGATTACCCCTGTCGGAGAATCGTCCTTCGGCACCTTCCAACTCGAGCCGGTTTCGGCTTTACGTTGGTAGGATTTTATTGACGAGACGGTGTCGTTAAAGTATGGCGATTCGCCGATAATCATGTTGATTTTTCGGCAGTTAACATTTTTACCCTTCTCGTCTACTCTTCGTCTGCGTTTTTCGCCTGACTGATTTCCCTGAGGCGGGGTTTGCGTGTTTTTTGTCATTCTTCGGGACGCGGTCCGAATCGCGGATGAGATCCTTGACACTGGATATATCGGAGAGCTCTCCCGCGACCAATTTTGCCGCAAGTCTGGCGCCGAGAACTTTGCAAGTCACGGTGGAATGAACATGGGTTTGGTGGAGGTCGCAGAAAGAATTCTCATCGTAATTTAAATTTCTCGTCCACGTGTTACCCGTAGTTCACCCTTGTTAAGCTTCGGGGTTAATGGCGTAGTTATGCGCCCCTCGGAGATCCTGTCCCTCGTGATGGACGAATTTGTCGTTACGAGAGCTTCTCTTTTTCTGCTTCTGCTCGGACGCGTTATCCTTCGCGGATGTTTTCGTTGTCTTATGCTTCTCGGACAGGATTTTAGTCTCCTCTTCGATGGTTATGAAGTCAGTGGCTTTATGGAGCGCATCCTGGATCGTCCGCGGTTTCTCGAGAGTTATCCATTTGCGGAACTTCGATTTATACTAGAGCGATTTCCTTAACGCGTCAATGGCGGCTTTGTCGCTAATCCCGCTAACCCTAGCCATGACGAGTTTGAATCTACTCATGAAATCACTGAGAGATTCGTCCTCCTTGTGCACCAAGCTCCAGAGATCGGCGTCGGAGGTTTCCGGGTTAATGAACATCGAGTACTGCTTCAGGAATTCCGAAGCCAGTCGACGGAAACTTCCGATCGAATTTCGCCTAAGTTTGGCGAACCATTCGAGCGCAGCTCCTTCTAGGTTTTCGACGAAGAGGCGGCAGTAGCCTGCGTCTNGTGCACCAAGCTCCAGAGATCGGCGTCGGAGGTTTCCGGGTTAATGAACATCGAGTACTGCTTCAGGAATTCCGAAGCCAGTCGACGGAAACTTCCGATCGAATTTCGCCTAAGTTTGGCGAACCATTCGAGCGCAGCTCCTTCTAGGTTTTCGACGAAGAGGCGGCAGTAGCCTGCGTCTTTTTCGTGGTCCTTGAGCCTTACTCGTCCCATGGTGATCTGGAACGCTTGCAGGTGCGCTTTGGGATCTGACGTCCCGTCGTAAGTTGGCACCTTAAGCTTTCCGGGATCGGGCAGTTTGATCTCGGTGATGCGGGCCGTGAAGGGCGTTTTCTGAGACTCGTACAGTAGCCGATCGATCTCGGGTGCGGCGCTGGTAGCGTGGTGAATATGAGATTTCACCGCTTTTACCGCTGCGGCCGTTTTGGTGATGTATTCGCGGAGATCGCGAATCTCGGTCATATCACCAGCAGTTTTCCGACCTTGTCGGCGTTTGCTGCGAGTGACCGGAGATCGCTCCTCGGCGGTTTTTGCGTATCGCGCGAAGTCGAGTTCCCCTTCGTCTCCAGTAAAGGAACGTTCGGGAGACGACTCCGGTTGAGGACTGCGAGTTTTTCTTCTCATAGGATGGACGTCGGCGTCTTCGTCTGTCGAATCGGCCTGGTCGCTCGTTTCCAAGTTGACCCTTTCGATGTCGTCGCCTTCGGTCTCCTATTCACGCATAGGAGATTTTTCCGATTCGTTCAGCGTCATGTCAGGGTTTTCTTTTCCGGAATCTTTTTCCGGTACGTTTCCCTGATCGATTATGGGACGATCTGTAGGAGCGCCGAAATCGAGTCTCCTTCTGCGGATCTTGCTAGTTCCGCGGGGGCGAATCGCTCTGGTTCTCGCAGTTAGGGTTTCGACCCGTTTTGCGAGCGAACCAATGAGCTTTTCCTGCTCTTCCAATTTTTTATTAAACTCGGAAAGCATCTTTTCGACGGACTCAGCGTTAGCGTTCGTAGCGTTGGCCGCAGACGCGTCTTTTGGTGGTGGTGTTTCAACGTTGTCGCGTTCGTTCCAAGTTTCCGCGGATTTCCTTTGTCCGGAAAGTCCTTAGAATTTTATAAAACAACTTCTCGTGTTTTATAAAACGTATTTTTATTTTTGCAAAAAGTTTTGGTCATTGATTCCGTCGTACCGATTTTGACCCCAATAGTTAGCCCCCCAAGCTCGTAAGAATCGCGGAGTTCTTGCGAGCGGTTTGAACTTGTTCAGCAAGTTTTGTAGAATTAGGCGGAACTTAATGGCCAAAAGTCCAAAGGTGCATAGTAAAACTTTTCTTATAAGTATGTGGAGTAAATTTTAAAATTCTTTACTCACTTCTTTCCACAACTTTTCTAAGGTTCAAGAAGTTTTCTCTCCTCCTTTCTCTTTGAATATTGCTTTCTTTTGATTGCTCAACATGTCTTCTGAGTTGAGAGCTTCAGAGTGTGCTCACGTATCAATCTTTGAACAGAGTGATCTTGATACCTCCGATGGCTGTGTCCTCCCCAAGCTGGTCATTCTGCGGTTTACCGCGAGTAAGAAAGAAACTACGAAGTATCATGCAGCTTTACGTGTTGCCGACGTTCCTCAACCTAGTCTCTGGGCTCCAAAGAGGGGTATGCTTTGGAGGAGCAAGGAATGTCCGAGCGCGAGTACTGTTTGCTCCCTCAGGAATTTTCATAATTATCGCATGATTCTGAATTCGGTGTAGTTTTGCCTTCCCGAATGGGGTCAAAGCGCCGAGAATCCACCCTCGGGTTACTTCACGTGTTTCGAGGCCTTTCTACTGAATTGTCAACTATGGTTCCCTATTCCGTGAGCCATTGTTGAGCTCTTGGATTGATTTATACTATCGATCAGCCAGCTTCGTCCCTCCGCGTTGCAGCACCTTGTCGGGATTTTGGTGATGGGTTACGAATGAGGCATGACTCTCAGCGCGGATTATCTTATGGCTATGCTGCTTCCCAAGCGTGCGAGCGGGGGTTGTTTCTACTTATTCGCGGTTGGAGATGTCGGCTATCGACAGGCTTGCCTCGAACGGTCACGAGTATAAGGATTGGTTCTTTTACGTCAAGATCGATATTGCTTCGTTGGAGGAAAGTTGCATCCCTTCGTTCAGGACCAAATGGGCGACAAAAGGTACTTAGAGTGCATATTATCCCCTTTTTTTTGTTTCCGCGTTCTAATCTTTGTGTTCGATTTGTGTTTTGTAGTTTTTACCCCTCTTGTTCCATTACTTGAGGACCTCACGGCGGTTATGAACCTTCTTTGCGGTGGTCTGCTTTATTGGGGGCACTATTCTCTGAAGAGAGTTCGTTGCTGTCACCTATTACCCTTCTGTTTTTTCCCAGAATGATCGCGTCGTGATTGAGGCGGATGACGATGCAGAAACGAGGGAGAGATACAGATCCCCGCAGGAGAAAGACGTTCCGATTGATCAAGACCGATGGTTTGAGGATATTAATATCGAGGTTTATATCAACTTCTCAACTCCCTTGTCCGAGTTTGATCCGGCCGAGACGTCGTCCGGGATACCAGCTGATACGCCGTTTGCAAAGGCGTCGAGACTTTTCAACAAGGACTGCTGTTCTTTACTGATTTTCGTATTTGTTGTACGTGTGACCGGATTTTTGACAAAAGACTTCCCTTATTTTGCAGGGTCTTCGTTTTATGAACGAAGCGGTGAGCGCAAGTGATGCGGAGATTCGTAAGGCTGAATCTAGGGCTAAGGTGGCGGATACGGAGGCTGCTCGTCTCAAAGAAGAGATTGATGCCAACTTCTCTCGCGCCCAAGATTTAGCTAAAAGGGAGACTGCCCGTGTGAGGGAGGAGTATGAGGCGGATTCTCGTCGTGTTCTTGATCTTTCCGACACGAGAGTTCGCCGTTCCCATAGAGCAGGCAAGAGAGAAGTTGCTGCGGAGATGATTGTGGGTGTCGAAATCCACTTACTGTCAAATAATCGTAAATAAGGAAACTTCGGGAAAACCCTAAGTTTCCAGAGGAACCTGCTATCTGCAGAACCGCACAACGAAGATTAAGATAACAAGAAACTTAGAAACTTTAAATGAATAAACAAAAATCGAGAGCAAAGAGGTTCTTATTCCGAATCTGCGTAGAACTGGTACAAAGAGAGTAGCCGAAAACTTAAGAACGAAAAACCCTAATTGAGACGCAGCTCGCTAACAGAAAAACGGAAATATTCCTAGATGCTAATTTTGGTGGTGAGAGCTCTGAATTTCGTGTGTCTTGCTTCTGCCCTAGACCTCCTATTGACTAAATCGCCGTTTTATACGATTTCCTCGAGTTCTTTCCGAGAAAGCGAAGTTTTACGGTTTTTATCGTAAAACTCGAACCGTAGGTCGGATCGAGATGGAACGGGAGATGTTTCGGCCGTGGTTAAGAACGCGACCTTGTCGAAAGACGTAAGTTTCGAATCAGGAATGCGGGAGATCGAGATGCGGAATATCCGGGAAGTCTCTAGTTCGCCGATGGGCGAACTAGTTGAGTGTCTCCTAGTTCGCTCATCGGCGAACTAAGCTGGCTTGGCTTAGTTCGCCCATGGGCAAACTAGTCGTGACTAGTTTTCGCTTTACGGCTGTTTCGGTTTTTTGCAGTTTCGTAAAATGATTCTCGAGTTTTATAAAACGATCTTCGGATTTCATAAAACGATCTTCGAGTTTTATAAAACGATCTTCGAGTTTTATAAAACGATATTCGAGTTTAATAAAATGATCTTCGAGTTTTATAAAACGATCTTCGAGTTTTATAAAATGGCTTTTCGAGTTTTATAAAACGATCCTTGAGTTTTATAAAACGATCTTTGGATTTCATAAAACGATCTTCGGGTTTTATAAAACGGCCTTTCGAGCTTTATAGAACGATTCTCGAGTTTTATAAAATGACCTTCGGGTTTTATAAAACGATCTTCGAGTTTTATAAAACGATCTTCGAGTTTTATAAAACGATCTTCGAGTTTTATAAAACGATCTTCGAGTTTTATAAAATGGATTTCGAGTTTTATAAAACGATCCTTGAGTTTTATAAAACAATCTTCGGATTTCATAAAACGATCTTCGGGTTTTATAAAACGGCCTTTCGAGTTTTATAAAATGATTCTCGAGTTTTATAAAACGATCTTGAGTTTTATAAAACTACTCCTCGGGTTTCATAAAACTGTTCCTTTTGTATTTTTGCGGGGAGTTTTGGTTATTAATTCCGTCGTACCGATTTTGACCCCAACAATGATGGCTCGTCGCGAACGGTTTGCGCCTCAGTATGCGGAGTTTAAGGATGCGCAAAGGGCCAATGGTGATTACCGCGAATGTCGTGGCATAGTTGGCGGTTTACATTTTACCCAGCATGCGAACTATTCGTATGGGGCGGAGTTTGCCAAGCAGAAAGCGCGCTTGTCTAAACGAGAGAAGAAAAAGGCCGATTTTCTAGATCCCGAGGCCCAAATGTGGGATCAGTGGAACCCCATTGCAGTGTCGCCAGATTCGGTCAAAGTTTGGCCAGATATTCCAGATGTGAGTAGCGAGGTTGATCAGCCGTGGGCTAATGCTAACGCTGGCCAAAGCTCGGCGTCTGGGTTTTGTAATTTTGATGTATGATGTCTTTGTTTCATGATATTGTTTGTTATGTTTATCGGGACTGGCTGTTGGTGGCTTTGAATCCCTGCCGCTAGACGGCGTGTATTGAACGAAGAATATTAATAAGAATATTTTCCAAGTATGAAATATGTGTTTCGTTTTAGATGTAGACGGAAGAGTACGAGTTGTCGTCCGGTTCGTTTACTCGGAGTGTTTTGATTTTTCGCGAGTATTTAGATGTGGGCAAAGAGACATGCCTTTAGGATCTCAATTCATGACTTGAGACGTTAGAGACCAGTGTGCTGGGTTTAGGGCAAGACCTAGGTTTACTTTCGGATTGAGGCTATGCGATGACTAGTCGGCTTTCGTTTTGCCTGTTGCGATTTTAACCTGATTCCATACCGATTTAGAATCCGCGATAGGTTCCCGGCTTATACGATTCGTCTGACTGGAATCGAGCATCTCACCGGGGACAATGTTTAAGTCTCCTGGAAGTGATGACCAAAAGTTTGGATTTCTTTTATAGCGCGCTACTTTATCCTAGTCGGATGTATGCAGACCAATGGGGTCTATGCGTTTGTTTAGGACGGCTAGCGTGCTCGACGGGGCCGTCGTCGAGCATTTGTGATTTTATAGTCGCAGAGGGACTTTTGCGAAATATTTCTCTAAGACTTTAGACGACGTCTCACCGGTTCATTTGAAAATATTTGGTGTATAATTTTTTTCTCGAAACGATCAAGTAGTTGTTACTGCGGAAGTAATTTCCGGATGTTTGGAATTTTTTTTTACGCTTTTTGATAGTAGAGAGATTTTATAATATTCTAACTTTGTCTTTATTAAAAGTTTTAAAAATTTCGATTACAAAGCGAATATTTAAAAATTTGGGAGTATACGAATACTCGTATACGCACCCACTCCCCCCCCCCCGGTTTCGAAAAGGGGGATAGCTGAAATCGTCTTTAGGCGAGTGTTGGTGTCTAAATCGGTCACAACGGAATCAATGGCAAAAAAGTCTCCGCAGAAAATATAAAAGAAATCCTTTTGTAAAACTAGAAGAATCGTTTTATAAAACTCGAAAAATTGTTTTATAAAACTCGAGAATCGTTTTATAAAACTCGAAAAATTGTTTTATAAAACTCGAGAATCGTTTTATAAAACTCGAAGAATCGTTTTATAGAACTCGAGAATCGTTTTCTAAAACTCGAAGAATCGTTTTATAAAACTCGAGAATCGTTTTATAAAACTCGAGAATCGTTTTATAAAACTCAAGAATCGTTTTATAAAACTCGAAGAATCGTTTTATAAAACTCGAGAATCGTTTTCTAAAACTCGAAGAATCGTTTTATGAAACTTGAGAATCGTTTTATAAAACTCGAAGAATCGTTTTATAAAACTCGAGAATTGTTTTATAAAACTCAAGAATCGTTTTATAAAGCTCGAAGAATCGTTTTATAAAACTCGAGAATCGTTTCATAAAACTCGAAGAATCGTTTTATAAAACTCAAGAATCGTTTTATAAAACTCGAAGAATCGTTTTATAAAACTCGAGAATCGTTTTATAAAACTCAAAGAATCGTTTTATAAAACTCGAGAATCGTTTTATAAAACTCAAGAATCGTTTTATAAAACTCGAAGAATCGTTTTATAAAACTCGAGAATCGTTTTATAAAACTCGAAGACCGTTTTATAAAACTCGAGAATCGTTTTATAAAACTCGAGAATCTTTTTATAAAACTCAAAGAATCGTTTTATAAAACTCGAGAATCGTTTTATAAAACTCAAGAATCGTTTTATAAAACTCGAAGAATCGTTTTATAAAACTCGAGAATCGTTTTATAAAACTCGAAGACCGTTTTATAAAACTCGAGAATCGTTTTATAAAACTCGAGAATCATATTAAAAAATTCGAGAATCGTTTTATAAAACTCGGGAATCATTTTATAAAACTCGGGAATCGTTTTATAAAACTCGAGAATCATTTTATAAAACTCGAGAATCGTTTTATAAAACTCGAAGATCGTTTTATAAAAACTCGAAGAATCGTTTTATAAAACTCGAGAATCATTTTATAAAACTCGAGAATCGTTTTATAAAACTCGAAGATCGTTTTATAAAACTCGAGAATCGTTGTACAAATCGCGAAAAACCGAAACCGCCGCAAAACGCGAACTAGTCACCACTAGTTCGCCTGCTCGCGAACTAAGCCGAGCTGGCTTAGTTCGCCAGCAGGCGAACTAGGAGCTTCCCGACTAGTTCGCCCGCTGGGGAACTAAGCCAAGCTGGCTTAGTTCGCCAGCAGGCGAACTAGAGACTCCCCAACGGCGAACTAAGAGGTGCTGACTTTGCCCCACAGGTTCTTATCGCCTAGTTCGCCATATGGCGACCTGGCCAAGCAGAACTAGCTCGCCGTACGTCGAGCCGACCATCCCGAGCCTCGATCTCCCACATCCTTGATTCAAGGCATACGTCCTTCGACACGATCGTATTCCGAATCACGGTCGAAATGTCTCCCATTTCGTCTCGATTCGTCCTATCGTTCGAGTTTTACGATAAAAACCGTAAAACTTTGTTTTCTCGAAAAGAACTCGAGGAAATCGTATAAAACGGCAACGATTAAACGAAACACCAAATATTGCCTAAACTATACGAGTTATTCGAGATTATTTGTAAAAATCGTACAAAACGCGTTTTTAATAAAACCCCGAGTAAATCGTAGAAAACGGCAACGATTAATCGAAACATCGAACATTACTTAGCTTTACGATTAAATCGAGAAACTTATCTAAAAAGGGCATCGTATCAGGAAACGATCTCGTCTAAAGTCGTAAAACGGATTTATCGCAAAAGGCTCGGAAAGTAATAAAACGCGATAAAAGCCACTCGCAACTTTAAACGAAGTCCAACCCGAAGATACGACGACGTTTTGGCGATTTACTCGCAGAAAGAAGATAAATGTCAAACTTGAAAATAAATGTCAAGTTTGGAGATAAATAGAAGATTTCCGCGGGAAAAAAAAAGAAAGATCAAGATAAATGGAAGATTCCCATTAAACTCGAATCTTGGCGAAATGAAAAGACTAAACCGCCTAGGAAGGGGGTATATAAGCAAGAGGCATAGGGCAGAAGCAAAAGGACGATTTTCAGAGATCTCATCTCAGACTTTCACAACTTTTCTAGACTTAGAATTTTCCGCACTTAGAAACTTAGGCTTTTTCTCGACAAGTTCGGTTTCTATGACTGGCGCTCAATTACTAGACGAACTCGCCCAGGCAGTTCGATCTCTGGTCCAGCTCTATCAACTGAACTACGTTCGACTTGATCCCCAAAAGGGGTACGTAGGCAGCCTTTCATAAGGTTCAGTCCGAAATCAATCAAACCTTTTTTCCTATGTTTTTCCGTCTTTCGTTATCGAGCTGCGACTCAACCAGATCTAGGGTTTTATGTTTGTAACTCGCTGATGGCCCCTGCGGCCAAAGCCTTTGTAATTCCTTGTAATGATCGCAACGCTCTTACGCGAATCGGAAATAAGATCGACTTTCTTTATAAATTCGTTTTATTGCGTTTTTCATATTTTTCCGCATTTATTTGGTTACTTGTTGTTGGCTTTCGCAGAGATCTGGTTCCTCTGGGAAATTAGGGTTTTCCTAAGTTTCCTTATTTAACGGAAATCGACAAGTGTGAATCTCGGTTCCCACAGTTTGGCGCTAGAAGGAGGGGGGGGGGGTCGGATTACTCTTACTCATAGCCGCAAAACGCTTGACCAAAACGATGTCTGGATGTATGAAAGACATATTCGCAACTCACAAAAACGCTGGTAAAACAACTCCAGCAGCGGCTACTCGTACAGCCAACGCAAACGCAGTAGCACTCAAAAAAATCGAAAACCTAATCGTGACTCTTCGCCATGGGAAGAGCAACAAAACAAGCTCACGATTTCTATCTCAGATCACTAAGGGCAACAATAGAATCTATCAAACCCCATAGTGTTTTTATTATTTCCGAGTTGAAAAAATCTCATGTGTTGAGCAAAAGACGTTTCCGAGAACTTTTCGGAAAAATAAAACTTGCTCTCCAAGAAACTGCGGAACAAACCGTAAGTTACTTGTGAAATAAATCATAGGTTACTCGCGGAGAAAGCCCTAGGTTAGTCGCGGAGAAGCCCTAGCTTTACTCGTAGAGAAAGCCCTAGGCTACCCGCACCAAAACCCTAGGTTATTCGCGACAAAACCCTAGGTTGCTCGCGGAAGAACCTTAGGCTACTCGCAGAATCGGGCAATACTATCCAGCCGAAAAGACGGTGAGTTGGCCAAGCAACCTAGCATGCCATCTTGGCGAGCTGACCGGCTTTCCACCCCGTCCTAAAGGCACTGAGTTTTCCCCGAGGGTCCGCACAATCCAACTCATAGCTATGGTGAGCCTGATCATACTCTAAACAATAATCGTACTGCTTTTCATTTCGTCTCAATCGGACTTTCCGTTGAGATTCTACGACGAAAACAAGTCAACTCGATGAATTAAGATCACCTGCGCCAAGCGTCTTAGCTCGCCGAACGAAGAGCTGAACCAAGCTCCTAGCTCGCCCAAGAGACGCTGACTTCGCCCCAAGGGTTCTTACCATCCAGATCGCCACACGGCGAGCTGAAAGGGTTCACCTGACTTGCCCTACGTCGAGCTGAACCAATCCCCGAGTTTCTCTCTCGAGTCTTGATCGCGCTGATTCTCGTTTCGACTCAATCGGAATTTCCATCGGGATTTTACGATAAAACCGCGAAGACTTGTTTCTTCGTATAAGTTCGAATCAATCGTCTAAAACGGCAACGGTTGACTTAACACCAAATTTGCCTAAACTATACGAGAAATCTGAACTCTCTAGACCCAATCCGGTTTTACGAAACTCTGCCACGCTAAGTCGAAAACATCCAATCATAAACACGTGATTGATTTTTTCGATATACAAAGCGCACCTAGTTGGTCAAATAAAACCAGCAATATGAAGAAACAAGAACATGAGCTCCGATGGTTAAGTCCTCTCCCCGCTCCGATACTCTTGCTGGTAATTCGTCGAAGATCGGTAAGTCAAAAGACGAAGAACGAAGAATAGACGATCCCAAATCATCGATGAAACTAAGGTATCCGATTTTAAAATTTTATTAGACTTCTAATTTCTCATAGATAAGAAACGAAAACGTCTTGTAAACTGCCGTGAAACCTAGAGAACTTAGAATTTAGAGGATAGTCTAGCATGCTAAGTCGTAAGCAATTGTTGTCTATCTCGATTTGTTGTTCTCTAACCATTCAGGCATAACTCGCAAACCGATCCAATCTCTCGTACAACCGAGAAACGATCGCCACACATTTGAACGTACTCGTTTCCTAAAAGAAAGAAGGAGCTATAGACGCTGACGTCGTCTTAAAACCGGCTCGCTCCTAGAAATTTTCGTAAACCAGACATACTCCAAGTAATCTCCAATCTACCACAGTCTTTAACCAACCCGGATTATCGATCATCCGAATCCTTCAAAGGAAACTCATCTTTTTTCTTTTCATCGAATATTTTCTCACGCATCGAGAAAACGCTTTCTATAAAGCAAACTCTCGCCAAAACAAGGAGAAAAAATTTTCGGACAATGTGACGCCTCGTCGAAATCATCCCAAAAGAAAACGACAATCTAAAAACCGTCTAAGCGCTAAAGACTGATCCAAACTGTCTGGGAAATAATCTCGAGGAATATACAGTAGCTCTTGGCGCAATCATGCGGTTAGAAAATATCTGCGAAACTTCAGAGCAAAACTCGATGATTTGCCGAAGTCATAATGATCTTCTCGAACTTGATAAAACAAGTATAAGAATCGAAAAATTATATGAGAAATCTTTAGGCGTCAAAGCATTGATCTCGTTCTCCGTCGAACCAAGTGATTCACGGAATAAAATCGAGAACATAAAGCAGCAGTAGAGAATACGTCCTCCCTTCTCGCCGACTGATCCTATTGCTGATTATGTAATTCATTCCGTCCTAGAAACCCGCTAAAACATTTTTCAACTAAATCTCGGTGAAATAAATTTTGGTAAAACTCCGCGAGTGACTCCGAAACACCATCACCGAAGAATCAAAAACTAAGCGGAAAGGATTCTCGAAAAATCTGCGGAAACATTGTTAACCCAATGTGTCGCGTCGATTTACTAAATTCATCGCCCGTTGCTTACGCGAGAAATCCTTCGTATAGTCAGGATCATGTCATAACGAAGTAACTTTCGAAAGTAAACGTAACAGGTTTTGCGAAAAGTACTTTCCTTATAGCAAAAACCAAGCTATACGATCCGGCACTGGGCGGCCAATCTAAACTTTGCCTCCTCGCGACATGATCTGAAAGATCTCACTCTTTAGCCCATCGGTTCACGAGCATCCGCTCTCATTCCTCCGGTTTACATCCGAGAATGAGACCGCCCCGCAAACGACTCCGCACGGGATCTGCATCGAGCTTCTTAGGATCTGTCTCCCTCGAGTAAAAAAAAAAAAACAACTTCCATACAAAGGAAAGTTTATACGAAACTTTCACCGTAGAAATCAAACATAAAACGGAAAAACGATTTCTATAAACACGGGCATACTTGGCATATCAAGCTCGACAAACGCTACTTGGCTATTGTCCGATCGCGCTTCACTTCAATGCCAAGTTTACAAACCGACTCGACCTTTTCGATAGCACGAAAGTGTCGTGGTCTAATCCTTTACCAAATACGACCTTGGCTGTGCGGCTGAACACAACCTTCACGCCAAGCCAATACTTTCAACGGATAATGCAAACTTGTCGAAAATCGGCTAAGTTATGTATTTTCGCGATTTACTCTATTCCCGAAGCAAGTTGCCTACAAAATCCGACGTATAAGAAAACACTCGTACCAGAGCTCCTAAAGACGTACGAATCTCGGAAGGTCAACACTTCACAAAGAACCGTAACGAAAAATGCTTCGTTTCGGGGAAACAACTTACGCGACCTCTCGGTCCTAATTGCTCTAGCACAAATCATAAAACTACCTAACATCCAAACAGGAATGTTAGTTTTAATTGCGAATATACGCAAACAAACCAAAGTGTTCCTGCAAAGCAGGGTTAAGACAAAACCCTCCCAACACTGCGCAAACGTTCCGAACACGAAACGTGGCATATAAAATAAAAACCAACTTTCGGCACTGCGAGACGTCGCAGACGCCCGAAGATTAGTTTTTCGACACAAATACCTTCCTCGATAAAGTCATTTCTTGGAAGACCTAACAGTCCGTCCGCGACTATAAAATTATGCAAAACTTCTTAACGTACGTATCCTTCGCGAAGGCCAAAACAACGTAAACATTTATCGCCTAAAAAGTTTGTTGCTGATCACAACAAACTCGCAACAGTCCTAAACAAACTTAAGTTATCTCGCAGAGATAGCTCTCGAACACCCGACACAAGGGTAATAGCGCTATAAAAGAAATCCAAACTTTTGGTCAGCACTTC
>CAKOAT010141376.1:78689-103301 GCA_932364175.1 Eruca vesicaria subsp. sativa | reverse complement strand
CATGGAATCAGGTTAAAATCGCAACAAGCAAAAGGAAAGCCGACTAGTCATCGCATAGCCTCAATCCGAAAGTAAACCTAGGTCTTGCCCTAAACCCAGCACACTGGTCGCTAACGTCTCTAGGCATGAATCCAGATCCTAAAGGCATGTCTCTTCGTCTATATCTAAATGCTCACTCGATTTACTAAACATCCTAAAACAGGCAAACGAACAAGGCGATACACTAAGGGAAAAAGGAATGCGAGACGACAACTCGCGGACCTCCCTCAATATCAACTCATATTCTTCCTGCTACATTCATACGAATAAAAACACGCTCTTAAAAATGCAAACTGATTTTTAATAAAGCCGCAAAAGCGACAGGGACTCAGAGCCGCACACGGCCAGTCTGAAAACTATAACGGCCACGCTCGGCCAGACCAAACGGCCTACGAGGCTAGTCTCAAGGCCGGCAAAAGTTCAGATGCCATCGACATCAATATGCTCGATAATTCCTACACAACATATAACTAGACCGTAAAGGTCTTGCTAGGAAAAAGGTCATACGAACCTTAACTCTGAAAGAACTACGAAGGCTTGATCCCCTCAAAAGGGTACGTAGGCAGCCTTCACAAGGCACAGCCCTAATCTTAAACGCTTTCCGCTCCCTGGAGAGTGGAAAGATCACTTTCAATGGACCTTTCCAACCATTAATTCCGCCTAAATTAACTAAAACTGGCTAACCACTCGCAAGAACCTTACGCTAAAGCCTCAAGATTCTAGCGAGCTGGGAGGCTAACTGTTGGTGTCAAAATCGGTCACAACGGAATCAATGGAAAAAAAGTCTCCGCAGAAAATATAAAAGAAATCGTTTTATAAAACTCGAAGAATCGTTTTATAAAACTCGAAGAATTGTTTTATAAAACTCGAGAATCGTTTTATAGAACTCGAGAATCGTTTTATAAAACTCGAAGAATCGTTTTATAAAACTCGAGAATCGTTTTATAAAACTCGAAGAATCGTTTTATAAAACTCGAGAATCGTTTTATAAAACTCGAAGAATCGTTTTATAAAACTCGAGAATCGTTTTCTAAAACTCGAGAATCGTTTTATAAAACTCGAGAATCGTTTTAAAAAACTCAAGAATCATTTTATAAAACTCGAGAATCGTTTTATAAAACTCGAAGAATCGTTTTATAAAACTCGAGAATCGTTTTATAAAACTCGAAGAATCGTTTTATAAAACTTGAGAATCGTTTTATAAAACTCGAAGAATCGTTTTATAAAAACTCGAGAATTGTTTTATAAAACTCAAGAATCGTTTTATAAAACTCGAAGAATCGTTTTATAAAACTCGAGAATCGTTTTATAGAACTCGAAGAATTGTTTTATAAAACTCGAGAATCGTTTTATAAAACTCGAAGACCGTTTTATAAAACTCTAGAATCGTTTTATAAAATTCGAGAATCGTTTTATAAAACTCGAGAATCATTTTATAAAACTCGAGAATCGTTTTATAAAACTCAAAGATTGTTTAATAAAAACTCGAAGAATCGTTTTATAAAACTCGAGAATCATTTTATAAAACTCGAGAATCGTTTTATAAAACTCGAAAATCGTTTTATAAAACTCGAGAATCGTTTTACAAAATCGTGAAAAACCGAAACCGCCGCAAAACGCGAACTAGTCACGACTAGTTCGCCTGTTGGCGAACTAGGAGCTTCCCGACTAGTTCGCCTGCTGGCGAACTAAGCCAGCTCGGCTTAGTTCGCCAGCAGGCGAACTAGGAACCTCCCGACTAGTTCGCCTGCTGGCGAACTAGAGACTCCCCAACGGCGAACTAAGAGGTGCTGACTTTGCCCCACAGGTTCTTATCGCCTAGTTCGCCATATGGCGACCTGGCCAATCTGAATTAGCTCGCCCTACGTCGAGCCGACCATCCTGAGCCTCGATCCCCCACATCCTTGATTCAAGGCATACGTCCTTCGACACGATCGTATTCCGAATCACGGTCCAAATGTCTCCCGTTTCTTCTCGATCCGTCCTATCGTTCGAGTTTTACAATAAAAACCGTAAAACTTTGTTTTCTCGAAAAGAACTCGATGAAATCGTATAAAACGGCAATGATTAAACGAAACACCGAATATTACCTAAACTATACAATTTCTTCGAGATTTTTTTGTAAAAATCGTACAAAACGCGTTTTTAATAAAACCCCGAGTAAATCGTAGAAAACGGCAACGATTAATCGAAACATCGAACATTGCTTAGCTTTACGATTAAATCGAGAAACTTATCTAAAAAGGGCATCGTATCAGGAAACGATCTCGTCTAAAGTCGTAAAACGGATTTATCGCAAAACGGCTCGGAAAGTCATAAAACGCGATAAAAGCCACTCGCGACTTTAAACGAAGTCCAACCCGAAGATACGACGACGTTTTGGCGATTTACTCGCAGAAAGAAGATAAATGTCAAACTTGAAGATAAATGTCGAGTTTGAGGATAAATAGAAGATTTCTGCGGGAAAAAAAAAAAAAAGATCGAGATAAATGGAAGATTCCCATTAAACTCGAATCTTGGCGAAATGGAAAGACTAAACCGCCTAGGAAGGGAGTATATAAGCAAGAGGCATAGGGCAGAAGCAAAGGGACGATTTTCAGAGATCTCATCTGAGACTTTCACAACTTTTCTAGACTTAGAATTTTCCGCACTTAGAAACTTAGGCTTTTTCTCGACAAGTTCGGTTTCTATGACTGGCGCTCAATTACTAGACGAACTCGCCCAGGCAGTTTGATCTCTGGTCCAGCTCTATCAACTGAACTACGTTCGACTTGATCCTCGAAAGGGGTACGTAGGCAGCCTTTCATAAGGTTCAGTCCGAAATCAATCAAACCATTTTCCTATCTTTTTCCGTCTTTCGTTATCGAGCTGCGACTCAACTAGATCTAGGGTTTTATGTTTGTAACTCGCTAATGGCCCCTGCGGCCAAAGCCTTTGTAATTCCTTGTAATGATCGCAACGCTCTTACGCGACTCAGAAATAAGATCGACTTTCTTTATAAATTCGTTTTATTGCGTTTTTCATATTTTTCCGCATTTATTTGGTTACTTGTCGTTGGCTTTCGCAGAGATCCGGTTCCTCTGGAAAATTAGGGTTTTCCTAAGTTTCCATATTTAATGGAAATCGACAAGTGTGAATCTCGGTTCCCACAGCGAGCTGCCTACGTATTCCTTTTGGAAATCAAGCCATCTCGTAGTTCTGATTGTTGGTGTGAGTGTGTTTATTCGGCTGTCGCAGACTTCTCGATCACTTTAGTCGTTGAATCGTCGTCTTTGTCCGGGTTTGTCTCCTCCAGTTGGGTGAAAGCGATGGGTTCGGAGGCTTGCTGCTTCTCGACCATTGCTGTTTTGGGTTCGTTTTCCGTGGGCAGTGGTGTTAACTTTGCCTGTTTCGGTTTCACGATTGCGATCGCCAATTGCCTTAGCTTATGTTCAGGTAAAAAGCACGATCATGATTGTCTCTGGCATCCCCAAATTGCCGCGACTCTTGTAGGGGTCGGAAATTTGATGCCTAAGTGGTACGTCGATAGAACCGCCTTCGTGGAGTTTATCCAAGGCGTGCCCATGATCACGTTGTAGATAGCTGGGGAGTTGACGACTGCAAAGTTGACAATTTTCGTCACTTCTTTCGCGGTGACCGGAAGCCGGATCGATCCCAGGGTCATAGACGTTTTGCCGGAGAAACTGGTCAATGGCTTTGGTATTGGCTCGTCCACTGATAAATTGATTCCCATGCGTGCGAACGTGTTGCGGAAAATTACGTTGACGGTACTTCTGGTGTTCAACAGGACTTGGGCGACTTCTAAGTTGCTTATGACTAAGTCGATGACGAGAGGATCGGCGTGTGATTGATTGATGCCGCCGGTTTCTGTGTCATCGAAATAGATTACTTCCTTTGGAGTGTTATCCGACGGTATGTTCCAACTCGAACCATTTTTGGCTTTTCGTTGGTAGGACTTGATAGATGAGATGGTATCGCTGTAGTATTGCGATTCGCCGATGATCATATTGATCTTTTGGTGGTTAGCGTCGTTACCTTTCTCGTCTTGTTTTCTCCGTGTTTCTCTCCCGGCTTGTTCCCTTGAGGCGGAGTTTCCGCTCGCGAGTTCCTATCGTTTTTCGGGGGGGCGATCTGAATCACGGATAAGGTCCTTCACGCTGGATACCTCGGAGAGTTCTCCGGTGAGTAATTGTGGGAACTGAAATTCACCGACTGTCAAAAAATCACTAATAAGGGAACTTTGAGTAAACCCTAAGTTCCCAGAGGACCCGGCTATCTGCGGAACCGCACAAGAACAATTAAGACAACAATGAATTCGAAATAAAAGTATGAATAAGTGAGATTGAGAGCAAGAAGGATCTTACTCCAAATTTGCGTAAGAACAGTTACAACGAGAGTAGCCTTAGCTGCGTAAGCCGTCGGCGAGATTCCTAACCCTAGCAATCTTCAGACTAAACCCTAGTTGAGACGCAGCTCGATAACAAAAAACATAAATATTCCTGAAAGCTAAGTTTGGTGGTGAAAGCTCTGAAAACTCGTCCTTTGCTTCTGTCCTCTGCCTCTTCGTTATATACTCCCTTTCTAGGTGGTTTAGTCTTTCAATTTTGCCCAGATTCGAGTTTATCGAGAATCTTCCATTTATCTCGATCTTTCCTTTTCTTCTGCGGAAATCTTCTATTTATCTTCAAACTTAACATTTTTCTTCAAATTTGACATTTATCTTCTTTCTATGAGTAAATCACCAAAACGTCGTCGTATCTTCGGGTTAGACTTCGTCAATATCGCAAGATAGGCTTTTATCGCGTTTTAGGTCTTTTCGGACAGTTTTGCGATAAAACCGTTTTACGACTTTATATGAGATTGTTTCCTGATGCCATGCCGTCTTTAAATAAGTTTCTCGAGTTAATCGTAAAGTTTGGCAATGTTCGATGTTTCGTTTAATCGTTTCCGCTTTCTACGATTCACTCGAAGTTTTATTAAAAAAACGTATTTTTTACGATTTCTCACGAAAATTTTTGAGTAAATCGTATAGTTTAGGCAATGTTCGGTGTTATGTTCAACCGTTGCCGTTTTATACGATTTCCTTGAGTTCTTTCAAGAAAACATGACTTTACGGTTTTTATCGTAAAACTCGAACGATAGGACGGATTGAGACGAAACGAGAGACATTCCGACCGTGGTTCAGAACACGGTCATGCCGAAGGACTATGCCTTGAATCGAGGACGTGGGAGATCGAGGCTCGGGATAATTAGCTCGACGTACGAGAAACCAAACCAGCTCGCGGATTACGGCAGATGCGGGTTTTCACGGTTTAATGCTTAACTCGAAGGATCATGTAATCGGTGTTTGTTTCGTTCTTTCGAGATAACGATTTCCGAGTTTTCCGCGGATTTCCTTTGTTTGGGAATTTATTAAAATTTTACAAACGATTTCTCAAGTTTTATAGAAAGATTTCCCGGGTTTTATAAAACGACTTCTCGAGTTTTATAAAACGACTTTTCGAGTTTAATAAAACGATTTCTCGAGTTTTATAAAATGATTCCTCGAGTTTTATAAAACGCTTATGGAAAGTTTTGGGTATTGATTCCGTCGTACCGATTTTGACCCCAACAGTTAGCCCCCCCCCAGCTCGTAAGAATCGTGGAGTTCTTGCGAGTGGTTTAAGCTTGTTTGGCAAGTTTGGTAGAAGTAGGCGGAACTTTAATGGCCAAAAGTCCAAAGGTGAATAGTAAATTTTCTCCTTATACGTACGTGGAGTAAATTTTCAAATTCTTTACTCATTCTTTTCCACAACTTATCTAAGACTCATAAAGTTTTCTCTCTTCTTCTTCTTTTGGGTATCTTCATAGTTTCCAAGCATGTTTTCGAAACGAAGAACTCGTTCCTCGACCCGTTCTGATCGCCACAGCTCCGAAGAAACGAATTCTCGACCTCAGATCGCAGTTCGGAAGGAGGAAAACTTGTTTCCGTTAGGTTACCCGAAGGACCGTAAGGCGTATTAGGCGATAAGAGGCGAGTCGAGTTCCATTGGACCCGGGACCTGGGTCCCATCTTCGTTCGATGCTAACCAAGCTCCCGAATGTTCGAGTTCGGCTCGTCCCAGTGGTCTTCAATTTATTAGGGAGTTTTGCCGAGTTCCAGAGGCAGTCGAGTTCTCCTCCTGCTAGCTGGAGAGAGTGACAAGGCTGCGCCTGACGGGTTCTTTACGTGCTATAACGTTTTTCTACTGCAGTGTCATTTATGGTTTCCAGTTCCGGAGATCATCATTCGATATCTTCATAGGCTCGGATTGTCGATCAGCCAGTTGAACCCACATGGTTTGCAACAACTCGTCGGTCTCTTGACGCTAAGTTACGAGCGAGGAATAATCCTCAGTTTTGATCGTCTCGGGGGTTTACTGAGACCCGAAGAGACGACGCTGAGAGTTAACTTATGTCCTCGCACAGAGATAGTCACTCGTTGCATGTCGAAGTACCCTTCCTAGAAGAAAAACTTCTTCTACGTTCGTATTGACAGTGCATCAGTCGAGGAGAGCTGCATTTTCTTTTTTCGTGACCACATGGGGTTGGAAAGGTATGCGATCCGAAGGCATATGATTTGTTTTTTTTTTTTTTTACTTATTTGCTTTTGTTTTCTATAGAGACCAACCCTTTACCCCTGCATCCGGCGGATCTTTCGATCGTCACTGATTTGCTTCAATGTGGGGAAGTTAGCTGGGGCAGTTTTCCTCCGCAACGTGTTCGCCATGCGGTTGCCCTTTTTTAATCTCGGCTCTTTGCGGATTCTCCGATTCGTGAAGAGGATCCATGCATAGGAGAATTCATCCCATACATGCCTTCGACGAGGAGTGATAAGTCGAGATCTCAGAAGGACAAGCACTTGGCCGTTGATGATAATGCATCTGATCGCGCTGCCTCTCTTGACAACATTCTCAAGGATTTCTTCGATAGTCAGGCGGATGAAGGTGTTTGGGCAAATGCAGGCGGATCATCAACTTCTAACTTCCCGGGTGGCGATCCTGACCATGTTCCGGAGTTTGCCAGAGGATCCAAGCAAGCCAACGAGGTTTTTTTTATTTAAACAACTTATGATCGGACAGTTTCGCTTATATTTTCTTTTGATTGGGCCTTCTTACCATGAGCCGAACTCTAAATGACCGCTGCGCCGAAGCTCGTCTTGCCGAGTTTCGTGCGGACATGGCGGAAAAAGAAGTTGCTTGTCTTCGGACGGAGATTGAGGCCAGCCAATCCGGGGGAATGGTCGAGAGGGAAGTAACTTGTGTAAGGAGTGAGTGTGCGGTTAATGATCGCCGTGCTAAGGAGCTTTCTGATCAGAGAGTTCGTCGCACTCGTCGTGCAAGACAAAAGGGAGGTTGCTGAAGAAATGAGGATCCGTCACGACCGGCTACTCAAACGCCGAGGTCGCTCAGCGGGCCAAGGGTGATTACCTTGAGTGTCGCGGTTTTGTTCATGGGTTGTCTCTTACTCAGAACGAGGGTTACTCGTATGCTAAAGAGTATCCCGTGCAGTTGGAGCGCTTGGATCAGAGGAGAGATATGCAGCCTGAACTATTTGATCTTAGGTTGCGCATGTGGGATCAGTGGAACCCTATCGTGGTGTCGCCGGATTCAGTTGAAGTTGGGCCTGAGATTCCGGACGCGGGTGGCGAAGTCGATCAACCGTGGTTCGATACTAATGTTGGCCAGAGCTCGGCGTCCGTGTTTGATCATTTTGATGTATGATATTGTTTTCTGATTTTGTTGTTCTTTTGGGACTAGCTGTTGGTGGCTTTGAATCCCTGCCGCTGGGCGACGTGTATCTGAATGAAAACTTCAAAAAAAAAAAATTTCTAAGTATGAAATCTGTGTTTTTAGACGTAGAGGGAAGAATATGAGTTGTCGTCTCGCATCTAACTCTTGGTGTAGATCGTCCAGTTCGTTTACTCGGAATGTTTCGATTTTCGCGAGTGTTTAGATGTGGGCCAAGAGACATGCCTTTAGGATCTCGATTCATGCCTTGAGACGTTAGAGACCAGTGTACTGGGTTTAGGGCAAGACCTAGGTTTACTTTCAGATTGAGGCTATGCGATGACTAGTCGGCTTTCGTTTTGCCTATTGCAGTTTTAACCTGATTCCATACCGATTTAGAATCCGCAATAGCTTCTCGGCTTATACGATTCGTCTGGTTGGAACCGAGCATCTCACAGGGAACAATTTCTAAGTTGTCCGGAAGTGCTGACCAAAAATTTGGATTTCTTTTATAGCGTGATTTTATCCTAGTCGGATGTATGCGGACCAATGGGTCGGTGTGTTTGTTTAGGACGGCTAGGGTGCTCGACGGGGCCAATCGCCGAGTGTTTGTATTTTTATAGTCGCGGACGGACTTTTGTGAAGTATTTTTCTTTAAGAATTTAGGCGACGTCTCGCCGGTTCTTTCCAAAAATATTTTAGTTTACAAGTTTCGTAGAAACGATTTAGTAGTTGTTACTGCGGAAGTGATTCCGGATGTTTTGAATTCGTTTTTGTGTTTTCGATAGTAGAAGAGATTTCATAATATTCTAAGAATTTCAAAAATTTCGATTACAAAGCGAATTTTATCAAAATTTGGGCGTATACGAACACTCGTATACGCACCCACTCCCCCCCCCATTTTGGAAAGGGGGATAGCTGAAGTCGTCTTTAGGCGAGCTGCCTACGTGTTCCTTTCGTAAATCAATCCATCTAGTAGTTATGATTGTTTGTGTGAGTATATTTACTCGGCTGTCGCAGACTCTTCGATCACTTTAGTCGCTGGATCAGTGTCTTGGTCCGGGTTTTTCTCCTCCGGTTGGGTAGTAGCGATGGGTGTGGAAGCTTGTTGCTTCTCGACCGTTGCTGGTTTTGGATCGTTCTCTGTGGGCGGTGTGTGTACTTCGCCCGTTTCGGTTTCACAATTGCAAACGCAAATTGCCTTAGCTTATGTTCGGCTAAGAAGCAAGATAGCGATTGACTTTTGCATCCCCAGATCGCTGCTACTCCTGTAGGAGTCAGGAATTTGATGCCTAAGTTATATGTCGACATCACCGCCTTCATGGAATTTATCCAAGGTGTGCCCATGATCACGTTGTAGATGGCTGGGAAATCGACAACCGCGAAGTTGACGATTTTTGCCACTTCCTTAGCTGCGACCGGTAGTCGGATTGATCCCAGAGTCATTGATGTTTCGCCGGAGAAACTAGTCAACGGCTTCGGTATCGGTTCGACCTCCAATAAATCGTTCCCATGCGTGTCAACGTGTTGCGGAAGATTACGTTGACAGTGCTTCCAGTACCAACCAATATTCGAGCGACTTCTAAGTCGCTTATCACTAAGTCAATGACGAGGGAATCGGCATGCGGTTGGTTGATTCTGCCGGTTTTTGCTTCGTCGAAAGAGATCACTCTCACTCCCCTTGGAGTGTCATCCATCGGTACCTTCCAACTCGAGTCAGTTTCGGCCTTTCGTTGGTAAGACTTGATAAACGAGAAGATATCATTGTAATACTACAATTTTCCAATGATCATATTGATCTTTCGGCGGTTAGCATCGTTACCTTTCTCGTCTTGCCTTCGTCCGTGTTTTTCGCCCGACTGGTTCCCTTGGGGCGGAGTTTCCGTTTGTGAGTTCCTATCGTTTTTCAGAGGGCGATCTGAATCGTGGATGAGATCTTTGACGCTGGTTATCTCGGAGAGTTCTCCCGCGTTTAGTTTTGCGGTGAGTCTAGCGCCAAGGACTTTGCAGTTTACGGTAGAATGCCCACGGGTTTGGTGAAGATCGCAGAAAGAATTCTCGTCGTAGTTCGGATTCCATGACCACGTGTTCCCCGTAGTTCGCCCTTGTTACGATCCGGAGTTAACGGCATAGTTGTGCGCTCCTTGGAGATCATGTCCCTAGTGACGATAGAATTTGTCATTACGAGAGTTTTTCTTTTTCAGCTTTTGCTCGGACGCGACATCCTTTGCGGATGCTTTTGTCAGCTTATGCTTTTCGGACAGGATTTTAGTCTCATCTTAGATGGTTATGTAATCGATAGCTTTGTGGAGCGTGTCCTGGATCGTCCGCGGTTTTTCGAGCGTTATCCACTTTCGAAACTTTAATTTGAACCATAGCGACTTTCTGAGTGCGTCGATGGAGGCTTTGTCGCTTATTCCGCTAACCCTAGCCATGACAAGTTTGAATGCCATGAAATCACGGAGGGGTTCGTCTTCCTTCTGCGACAAGCTCCAGAGATCAGCGTCTGAGGTTTCCCGATTTATAAACATCGAGTACTGCTTCACGAATTCGGAAGCAAGCCGGCGGAAGCTCCCGATTAAGTTTCTCTTGAGCTTGGCGAACCATTCGAGTGCTGCTCCTTCTAGGTTTTCAACGAAAAGACGACAGTAGCCTGCGTCTTTTTCGTGATCCTTGAGCTTGGCTCATCCCATGGTGATCTCGAAGGCCTGTAGGTGCGCTTTGGGATCAGTCGTCCCGTCGTAGGTTGACACTTTGATTTTCCCCGGATCAGGTAACTTGACCTCAGTGATGCGAGCCGTAAAAGGCGTTTTCCGAGATTCTTACTGTAGCCGATCGATTTCGGGTGCGGCCCTGGTAGCATGGTGAATATGAGATTTTACCGCTTTTACCGCTGCGGCCGTTTTGGTAATGTACTTGCAGAGATTGCGAATCTCTGTTAGTTCACCAGCAGTTTTCCGACCTCGTCGGCATTTTCTGCGAGTAACCGGAGATCGTTCCTCGGTTGTTTTCGCGCATTGCGCAAAATAGAGATCCTCCTTGTCTCCAGTCAGAGAATGCTCGGGAGAAGACTCTGACAAAGGGCTGCGAGTTTTTCTTCTCCTAGGATTGACGTCTGCATCCTCGTCTGACGAGTCGGCCTGGTCGCTTGTTTCCAGGTCAACCCTTCTGATGCCGTCTCCCTCGGTCTTTTGTTCACGAGTAGGAGATTTTTCCGATTCGTTTAGCATCGCGTCAGGGTTATCTTTTTCGGAGTCTTTCTCCGTCTGGTTTTCCTGCTCGGTTCTGGGACGATCCATAAGAGTCGCGAAACCGAGCCACCTTCCGCAAATCTTAGTAGTTCCGCGAGGGCGAATCGCTCTGGTTTTCGCAGTTAGGGGTTCGACCTGTTTCACGCGTGAACCAATGAGCTTTTCCTGCTCTTTCGATTTTTTGTTAAACTCGGAGAGCATCTTTTCGACGGTCTCGGCGTTAGCGTTCGTAGCGTTGGCCGCGAACACATCTTGCAGTGGTGTAATGTCAACGTTGTCGCTTTCGCGAGTTTGTTGTTCTTCTGTCATCGTTTCTCGATTGAGCGTTCTGCGGCTTTAGTGTAAGATAGATCCGACCCCCCCCCCTCCTTCTAGCGCCAAACTGTGGGCACCGAAATTCACCTACTGTCAAGAAATCATAAATAAAGGAACTTTGAGTAAACCCTAAGTTCCCAGAGGACCCGGCTATCTGCGGAACCCCACAAGAACAATTAAGACATTGATCTTATTCCGAGAGCAAGAATAAGCGAGACTGAGAGCAAGAAGGATCTTATTCTGAATTTGCTTAAGAACAGTTACAACGAGAGTAGCCTTAGCTGCGTAAGCAATCGGCGAGATTCCTAACCCCTAGCAATCTTAAGACTAAACCCTAGTTGAGATGCACCTCGATAACAAAAAACGGAAATATTCCTAAAAGCTAAGTTTGGTGGTGAAAGCTCTGAAAACTCGTCCTTTGCTTCTCTCCTCTGCCTCTTCCTTAAATACAACCTTCCTAGGCAGTTTAGTGTTTCCATTTAGCTCAGATTCGATTTAATCGAGAATCTTCCAATTATCTCGATCTTTTCTTTTCTCCATCGGAAAAAATTTTATTTATCTTCAAACTTAACATTTTTCTTCAAATTTGAAATTTATCTTCTTTCTATGAGTAAATCATCAAAACGTCGTCGTATCTTTGGGTTAGACTTCGTCAATATCGCAAGATAGGCTTTTATCGCATTTTAGATCTTTTCGGACCGTTTTGCTATAAAACAGTTTTACGACTTTATACGAGATTGTTTCCTGATGCGATGCCTTTTTTAAATAAATTTCTTGAGTTAATCGTAAAGTTTGGCAATGTTCGATGTTTTGTTTAATCTTTGCCGCTTTCTATGATTCACTCGAAGTTTTATTAAAAACGCGTTTTTTACGATTTCTCATGAAAATCTCGAGTAAATCGTATATTTTAGGAAATGTTCGGTGTTTTGTTCAACCGTTGCTGTTTTATACAATTTTCCTGAGTTCTTTCGAGAAAACAAGACTTTACGGTTTTTATCGTAAAACTCAAAACGATAGGACGGATCAAGACGAAACGAGAGAAATTCTGACCGTGGTTCAGAACACGGTCATGCCGAAGGACGTAGCCTTGAATCGAGGACGTGGGAGATCGAGTCTCGGGATAATCAGCTCGACGTACGATGAACCGAACCAGACCGGTTTAGCTCGCCGTTCGGCGAGCTATACGGGACGCCCCTAGCTCGCCGTACAGCGAGCCAGTCTTGGTCAAGATAGCTCGCTGTACGACGAGCTAGCTTTGGTCGAGATAGTTTGGCTGAACCAGCTCGCGGATTACGGCGGATACGGTTTTTCACGGTTTTGTGCTTAACTCGGAGGATCGTGTAATCGGTGTTTGTTTTGTTCTTTCGAGATAACGATTTCCAAGTTTTCGGCGGATTTTCTTTTTTCAGAAATTTATTAAAATTTTATAAAACGATTTCTCGAGTTTTATAAAACGATTTCCCGGGTTTTATAAAACCACTTCTCGAGTATTATAAAATGACTTCTCGAGTTTCATAAAACGACCTCTCGAGTTTTATAAAACATATTCTCGAGTGTTATTAAATGATTCCTCGAGTTTTATAAAACGCATTTAGTGTTTTATGGAAAGTTTTGGCTATTGATTCCGTCGTACCAATTTTTACCTCAACAGTAATTTTGCAGCCAGTCTGGAGCCGAGAACCTTGCAGTTCACGGTAGAATGCCCGCGAGTCTGGTGGAGATCGTAGAAGGAATTTTCATCGAAATTTGGATTCCTTGACCACGTGTTCCCCGTAATTCGCCCTTGTTACGAGGGTTTTTCTTTTTCAGTTTCTGCTCGGACGCGATGTCCTTTGTGGACGACTTCGCCGACTTATGCTTTTCAGACAGGATTTTAGTCTCTTCTTTGATGGTTATGTAATCGGTAGCTTTGTGGAGCACGTCCTGGATTGTCCGCGGTTTTTCGAGAGTTATCCACTTTCGGAACTTCGACTTGACCCAGAGCAATTTCCTGAGGTCATCGATGGCGGCTCTGTCGCTTATTCCGCTAACCCTAGCCATGATAGCCATGATAAGTTTGAACTTGCTCATGAAGTCGCGGAGAGGTTCGTCTTCTTTTTGGGATAAGTTCCAGAGCTCGGCGTGGGAAGTTTCCCGATTTATAAACATTGAGTTTTGCTTCGGAAATTCAGAAGCAAGCTGGCAAAAACTCCCAATTGAATTCCGCTTAAGCTTGGCGAACCACTCGAGCGCCGCTTCTTTTAGGTTTTCGATGAAAAGACGGCAGTAGCCCGCGTCTTTTTCGCTATCCTTGAGCTTGGCTCGTCCCATGGTGATCTGGAAGGCCTGCATGTGTGCTTTGGGATCGGTTGTCCCGTCGTAGGTTGGCACTCTGAGGTTTCTAGGATCGGGTAGCTTGACCTCGGTGATGCGAACCGTGAAAGGCGTTTTCCGAGATTCGCATAGCGGCCGATCTATTTCGGGCACGATGCTCGTAGCATGGTAAATTTGAGATTTCATCGCTTTTACCGCTGCGGTCGTTTTAGTGATTTAGTCGCGGAGATCGCAAATATCTGTTAGATCGCCAGCAGTTTTCCGACCTCGTTGGTGTTTGCTGCGAGTAACTCGAGATCGTTCCTCGGCCGTATTTGCGCGTTGCACGTAGTAGAGTTCCTCCTTGTCCCCAGTAAGAGAATGCTCGGGAGAGGATTTCGGCTGAGGGCTGCGATCTTTCCTCCTCCTCGGATGGATGTCTGCGTCTTCATCCGACGGATCAGAATTGTCGCTTGATTCCAGGTTAATCCTTTCGACACCATCTTCTTAGGTCTCCTGTCTGCGAGTAGTAGATTTGTCCGATTCGTTTAGCGTCGCGTCAGGGTTATCATTTTCGGAGTTTTGCTCCGGCAGATTTTCCTGCTCGGTTCTGGGGCGATATATAGGAGTCCCGAAATCAAGTCTTCTTCCGCGGATCCTAGTAGTTCCGCTGGGGCGAATTGCCCTGGTTCTCGCAGTTAGGCTTTCGACCTATTTTGCGAGTGAACCAATAAGCTTTTCTTGATCTTCCGATTTCTTGTTGAAATGGGAGAGCATCTTCTTGACGGCCTCGGTGTTAGCGTTAGCGTTAACCGCGGACACATCTGGAGCAGGTGTATTTTTAATGTTGTCGCTATCGACGCTAGTTGGGTTTTCTTCTGTCATCGTTCTTGATCGAGCGTGCTGTGGCTTGAATGTAAGATAAATCCGACCTCCCCTCATTCTAGCGCCAAACTGTGAGAACCGTGTTGGGGTCAAAATCGGTATGACGGAATCAATGACCAAAACTTTCCGCAAAAAATAAAAATACGTTTTATAAAACGCGAGAAGTTGTTTTATAAAATTTTAAGGAATTTCCGAACAAAGGAAATCCGCAGAAAAACTTGGAAATCTTCATCTCGGAAGAACGAACGAAACAATCACTTATCACAAGATTTCCCAAGTTTAGCAAAAACCCCAAAAAAACCACATCCGCCGTAAACCGCGAACAGGTTCAACCAAACCAGTCCAGCGTATGACGAGCTGGTTCGACCAAGACAGCTCGCGGTAGGGAGAGCTGGCTCGACCAAGATAACTTGCCGTATGACGAGCTGAACCATTCTCGGTTTGGTTTGCCGTACGTCGAGCTGACCGTCCCGAGCCTCAACCTCCCAAGTCCTCGACTCAAGTCATGCGTCCTTCGGCTTGATCATGCTCTGAAACATGGTTGAAACGTCTCACGTTTCGTCTTGATCAATCTTACCGTTCAAGTTTTACGATAAAAATCGTAAAAGTCTTCATTTCTCGTAAAGTTTAGGAAGATAGTATAAAACAGCAACGATTAAACGGAACATCGTGCATTGTCCAACTATATGATCAACTCGAGAAATCCTATAAAAACGGCATCATGTCAGGAAACGAACTCGTCTAGAATCGTAAAACGGTTTTTATCGGAAAGCGGCTAGAACAGCCCAAAAGCGCGATAAAAACCCACTTGCGACTTTAAACGAAATCCAGCCCAAAGATACAATGACGGTTTTAGGTTTTACTCGCAGAAAGAACATAAATGTCAAGTTTGAAGATAAATGTCAAGTTTGGAGATAAATAGAAGATTTCCGCACAGAAAAAGGAAAGATCGAGATAAATGGAAAATTTCCGATAAACTCAAATCTCGGGGAAAAGGAAAGACTAAACCGCCTAGGAAGGGAGTATATAAGCAAAAGGCAGAGGACAGAAGCAGGGGATGAGTTTTTCAGAGCTTTCATCACCAGAAACTTAGCATTTAGGAACATTTCCGTTTTCGTTATCGAACTGCGTCTCAACTAGGGTTTTAGTCTTAGATTTCTAGGGTTAGAATCTTGTCGACGGCTCACGCAGTGATGTCACTCAAATGTTTAACCCTAAGGTGTGATTTACTCTCTCAAATAAGAGGTTCAATCGTAGTACTTAGGGATCGAATCCACAAGGAACTAGAGTCACAAAAGATATAATCCTAAGTGATTAAGTTAGGTTGAAAAGGTTTTAAAACAGTAAATAAAAATAGGTAGCAATGGTAAGTTTCTAAGGAAAATAGGTTTTGGGTTTGAAAACAATGAAAGAAAGTAGTTAGATTCAAGGTTACTATTCAGAAAATCAGGATTATAAATCTATGGATGTCTTAACGAATTGCTTGCAAATATATGAGAACTTCAATCCTTAGACAAATTTATAGCTGTCGCTATTAGACTCGTCCATTGATCTGATTTCCGATAGTATCGATCGATGTTGCTATCGCAATGTCGATCGATATATGCTGCCGTCGATCGATGACTCTAGAGGAGTATCGATCAATATATAGTATCATATCGGATTGAAACTGTGTTCACCGAGAATTTCTATCAGACCGGTTGTCGCATCGAGCCTTAATAGAGTCTGGGTTTAGCCAAATGATTTCAGGAAAATGACTATTAGATTAGTCACTCCATAATCATAACTCTAGGTAGCAAATCTAGAGTAAGCATTAGGGTTAATTTGGATAATGAATATAACAACTAACCAATCCATAGTTGGGGCTAATCCCTCATAACTATTTGAACCCCAAATCTAACAGATGAATCTACTCAGACATAGCCAAGAGATTCATAGCAAAAGAATAAGTGGAAAGAAAATACTTTTATTTCTTAGGTAAAAATAGAATACAAAACTTTCTTAATAGATCTAATGGTGTCTTTCTAGGGCTCATAGGCATAACTATAAATATGGAGTACAATTAGGTTAAAAACTCGTCAGGGGCAGTCTTGTAATTTGGTGAGAACTTGGGCTTCAAGTCGGCCAAGTAAATATTTCCCATCACGCTCTGTATCGATCGATGGTACATTGCGTACATCGATCGATGGTACATTGCGTACATCGATCGATGGAGTATCTCGACTTCAACTTCTATGGAATCGTCTCGATCGATATGTGTCTCTCAATGTTGGATCTTCATAGTCAACTTGTAAAACTCTCCTTTAAGCTCCATAAGGCACCTAAATCATCATTTTACGACAAAATGCTCTTGAACCTGAAAACATACCTAATAGACTCCAAAACATAGATAACTATAATAAAAATATATAGAAATCATGACCAAAAACGGGTCAAAATCATGGTATATCAACTCCCCCAGACTTAACCTTTTGCTTGTCCTCAAGCAAACCTTAAGTTAGTCTTGGAAAGAAGTTTAAAAACAGCAGGGACTCAATCAAAATCTCAACTTAAAAATTATCATCTCTTACTTTGTTGCAAACCACATCTCATTTCTATCAACTGCAGAAGTACATTATACCATATCCTAGCTTAGCAACCAAATACATCTAGCCAATCAACTTAAACATTCCTTGTCTGTCTATCCCCTCTACTGATTTCATTTATGCATAAAAATAAAGGTGTAAGCTTTACCTTGGGAGTATCGATCAAGGAACACTTGGATTCAACTCAAACAAGTTTCAGGCATTCTCATCCTGGTTCCCTTTCTTTCTTTATCCCCCTTCTCTGAATCCCAACTCTTTCTTTCTCTTTTTTTTTATATCAATCCCAATGAACAGTTAATGCTCATCTTATTGATCTTTCTTGACAAAGTGTAAGCGAATAGTGGGGTCATAGGTAATCTACCTCTCCCTCGCTTTGATCATTCCTTTGATTTAGAATAGTGGGGTCATAGGTAATGTACCTCTCCCTCTGCCTCTCAGGAAATCACATCAGTCTTTTATTCTCTGGGGATGCCGAAGGAAGGAAAGAAGGAAACCAAAATTTTTGAGACTTTTACCTTCCAGACTTGCAAGAGGATTCCGATCCCTTGTATACAAAGCCCCAAGACAAGCAATAGATGTCAGGTTAGGTTGGAAATCAGCTTTGGTTCTTCCAGACAATCATGAAAGTGTTGACATAGGTGATCGGTGATCCACTTTAGCATATATAGTACTTTCTGCAATCAACAAATCTAAGAATGGTGCTAAAGAGTGGTAAAATAAAAAGTAAGACTTTGAAATTTTTTCCCTTTCTTGACTCAATAAAACCAATTTTTGAAAACTTTATAAATAAGATCAAAAAAGAGGTAAAGTAGCATCAGTAATCAACTCCCCCCCCCAGACTTAAATCATACACTATCCTCAGTGTATAATCAGTCAGTGTAAGAGCATTGGAAAAATCAAATGTGTAAACTGATATCGAAATGGTGAACGATATACCTGACCGATATGGGTATCGATCGATGGTGAGTCGCCATCGTCGATCGATGCGTGTTGGTCTATGTCGAGCGTTATCGACTGCTCGTATCGGTCGATAGGTATGGATCGTGTGTATATCTTCCTAAAAAAAAATAAAAACGAAACTAATCAGTAAAAATAAAATAAAATAAAGAAATAAAATACCTAATAGTGGGTTGCCTCCCACTCAGCGCTTGGTTAAAGTCAGTAAGCTTGACTATGGAATTATGGTGGCTAGTGAGGTGGGTTGCAGGTACTTGTTGGGAAACAAGTGCCCTCCTTTTCTTGTGTTTCATCAAACCAAGAGGTTAGAAAGCTTCTTGTGGCCTTCTCACTTCTGTTCATACTAGTCTTCAAACCATAAATGTCACACTGGATCCTTCCCAACAATTCCTCTAAGCTGGCAAGGCTGTACTGATGGTTTCCAAGCATGCTGTAGATGTGTTCTGTGGTGCGCTGCATGGTATCGTGGTGTGTTGGATCCTCGGTCGATTCTGTAGGTTGCATATCGGTCGATGCAATGTGTGCTTCATCGATCGATGTGAATGGATCAGGTCAGCTGGCGAGTTGTCTTTGAATATCTGCTACCTCCTTCTGAATATCTTCAATTGTGCACTGCAATCCTTTAACGTCACTGTGGAGTGGAAACCAATATCTGTCCAATAGTCTGTAATCTTCGTCTCCACAAAACTCAATATATTTGTAGATTTGTGCTGTGGCTGCTTCTAGTTCTTCTCTGGTACAGAAATCTGGAGCACGGGTATCGATCGATGGACTGGGTTTGTCATCGATCGATAGCTTCTTGAAGTGGTGCTCGATCAGGTTATGGACGGGTGTATCGATCGACGCAGGGGTAGCTGTATTGGTTGATGCCTGTGTATGAGATTTTAGTTGTGCGCGCAAGGTGTTGACTTCTTCTTCTAGGAATTCTCTTTCATATCGTACTAAGTCAGGGCTGGTGGTATTCCAGAGTAATTCACCTCGAAGTCTTGATATTTCTTTCTCATGTTCATATTGCATGGCTGCTTTCTCCCAGTTGTGATCGCCGGTTCTTGCATTTAGCATGTGTGTGACTTCGGCTTGTGTAAAGAGCTTGCAATCAGGAACTCCTTTAGCATAGGCTTCAGCAAATTCTGGTAGACAGAAACAAGAGCGTCCAAATAATGAGGCTCTCTTCAGTGTGGGAACCGAAATTCACACCTGTCGATTTCCGTAAAATAAGGAAAGTTAGGAAAACCCTAATTTTCCAGAGGAACCGGATCTCTGCGAAAGCCAACGAAAAGTAACCAAGAACGCGATTAATATGAATAAATTGAAAGATATAAAAATAAAAACGAGATTAAAAGCAAGAAGGATTCTTATTCCGAATTCGCGTAAGAACGGTTACAACGAGAGTTGGCTTAGCTGCGTGAGCCGTCGGCGAAATTCCTAGTTCTAGCAATCTAAGACTAAAACCCTAGTTGAGACGCAGCTCGATAACGAAAACAGAAAATTACCTAAATGCTAAGTTTGGTGGTGAAAGCTCTGAAAACTCGTCCCTCAGCTTCTTCCCTATGCCTCCTCCTTATATACTCCTCCCTAGGCGGTTTTAGTCTTTCCATTTTGCTCGAAACCGAATATTTCGGGAACTTTCCATATCAGTCGATCCTTCCTTTTCTTCTGCGGAAATCTTCTATTTATCTTCAAATTTGCCTTTTATCTTCCGTCTGCGAGTAGCCGTCAAAGCGTTATCGTATCTTTGGGTTTGATTTCGTTAACGTCGCGAGATGGGTTTTTATCGTGTTTTAGGACCTTTCGGGCCGTTTTACGATAAAAAACCGTTTTACGACTTTAACGAGACCGTTTCCTGATCCGATGCCGTTTTTTTTTTACGATTCTCTCGACGTTTTTATTAAAAACGCGTTTTATATAATCTGAACGAAGAATCTCGGATAAATCGTATAGTTTAGGCGATGTTCGGTGTTTTGATTAACCGTTACCGTTTTATATGATTTCTTCGAGTTCTTTTCAGGAAAACGGAGTTTTACGGTTTTAATCGTAAAACTCGAACGATAGGACGGATCGAGACGAAACGGGAGACATTTCGACCGTGCTTCGGAATACGATCGTGTCGAAGGACGTATGCCTTGAATCAAGGATGTGGGAGATCGAGGCTCGGGATGGTCGGCTCGACGTACGGCGAGCTAGTTCAGCTTGGCTAGGTCGCCATATGGCGAACTAGGCGAAAAGAACCAGTGGGGCAAATCAGCACCTCTTAGTTCGCCCAATGGCGATCTAGCCGGGACGGGACTAGTTCGCCCATCGGCGAACTAAGCCAGCTTGGCTTAGTTCGCCGAACTAGTCGTGACTAGTTCGCGTTTTACGGCTGTTTCGGTTTTTTGCGGTTTCGTAAAACGATTCTTCGAGTTTTATAAAAAGATTCTTCAAGTTTTATAAAACGATTCTCGAGTTTTATAAAACGATTCTTCGGGTTTTATAAAATGATTCTTCGAGTTTTATAAAACGATTCTCGAGTTTTATAAAACGATTCTTCGAGTTTTATAAAACTATTCTTCGAGTTTTATAAAACGATTCTCGAGTTTTATAAAACGATTCTTCGGGTTTTATAAAACGATTCTTCGGGTTTTATAAAATGATTCTTCGAGTTTTAAAAAATATTCTCGAGTTTTATAAAACGATTCTTCGAGTTTTATAAAACGATCTTCGAGTTTTATAAAACGGTTTCTCGAGTTTTATAGAACGATCTTCGAGTTTAATAAAACGGCTTCTCGAGTTTTATAAAAAGATCTTCAAGTTTTATAAAATGATCTTCGAGTTTTATAAAACGGCTTCTCGAGTTTTATAAAACGATCTCCAAGTTTTATAAAACAGCTTCTCGAGTTTTATAAAACGGCTTCTCGAGTTTTATAAAATGATCCTCGAGTTTTATAAAACGATCTTCGAGTTTTATAAAACGGCTTCTCGAGTTTTATAAAATGATTCTTCGAGTTTTATAAAACGATTCTTCGAGTTTTATAAAACGATTCTCGAGTTTTATAAAATGATTCTTCGTGTTTTATAAAACGATTCTTCGAGTTTTATAAAACGATTCTTCGGGTTTTACAAAACGATTCTTCGAGTTTTATAAAACGATTCTTCGGGTTTTAAAAAACGATTCCTTTTATATTTCTGCGGGGAGTTTCGGCCGTTGATTCCGTCGTAACGCTTTTGACCCCAAGCTCGTAAGAATCTTGAGCCTTTAGCGTAAGGTTCTTGCGAGTGGTTAACCAGTTTTAGTTAAGTTAGGCGGAATTAATGGTCGGAAAGGTCCGTTGAAAGTGATCTTTCCACTCTCCAGGGAGCGGAAAGCGTTTAAGATTAGGGCTGCGCCTTGTGAAGGCTGCCTATGTACCCTTTTGAGGGGATCAAGCCTTTCGTAGTTCATTTCGGAGTTAAGGTTCATATGACCCGTTTCCCAGCAAGACCTTTACGATCTAGTTATATGTTTATCGAGCATATTGATGTCGATGGCATCTTGACCTTTGCCGGCCTTGAGACTAGCCTCGTAGGCCGTTTGGTCTGGCTGAGCGTGGCCGTTATAGTTTTCGGACTGGCCGTGTGCGGCTCTGAGTCCCTGCCGCTTTTGCGGCTTTATTAGAAATCAGTTTGGGTTTTTAAAAGCGTGTTTTTATTTGTATGAATGTAGCGGGAAGATTATGAGTTGATATTGAGGGAGGTCCGCGAGTTGTCGTCTCGCATTCCTTTTTCCCTTAGTGTATCGTCTTGTTCGTTTGCCCGTTTTAGGATGTTTAGTAAATCGAGTGAGCGTTTAGATATAGACGAAGAGACATGCCTTTAGGATCTCGATTCATGCCTTGAGATGTTAGCGACCAGTGTGCTGGGTTTAGGGCAAGACCTAGGTTTACTTTCGGATTGAGGCTATGCGATGACTAGTCGGCTTTCGTTTTGCCTGTTGCAATTTTAACGTGATTCCATACCGATTTAGAATCCGCGATAGGTTCTCGGCTTATATGATTCGTCTCGTTGGAACCGAGCATCTCACCGGGAACAATTTCTAAGTTGCCCAGAAGTGCTGACCAAAAGTTTGCTATTACCCTTGTGTCGGGGGTTCGAGAGCTATCTCTGCGAGATAACTTAAGTTTGTTTAGGACTGTTGCGAGTTTGTTGTGATCAGCAACAAACTTTTTAGGCGATAAATGTTTACGTTGTTTTGGCCTTCGCGAAGGATACGTACGTTAAGAAGTTTTGCGTAATTTTATAGTCGCGGACGGACTGTTAGGTCTTCCAAGAAATGACTTTATCGAGGNGGCGATAAATGTTTACGTTGTTTTGGCCTTCGCGAAGGATACGTACGTTAAGAAGTTTTGCGTAATTTTATAGTCGCGGACGGACTGTTAGGTCTTCCAAGAAATGACTTTATCGAGGAAGGTATTTGTGTCGAAAAACTAATCTTCGGGCGTCTGCGACGTCTCGCAGTGCCGAAAGTTGGTTTTTATTTTATATGCCACGTTTCGTGTTCGGAACGTTTGCGCAGTGTTGGGAGGGTTTTGTCTTAACCCTGCTTTGCAGGAACACTTTGGTTTGTTTGCGTATATTCGCAATTAAAACTAACATTCCTGTTTGGATGTTAGGTAGTTTTATGATTTGTGCTAGAGCAATTAGGACCGAGAGGTCGCGTAAGTTGTTTCCCCGAAACGAAGGGTTCTTCGTTACGGTGCTTTGTGAAGTGTTGACGTTCCGAGATTCGTACGGCTTTAGGAGCTCTGGTACAAGTGTTTTCTTATACGTCGGATTTTGTAGGCAACTTGCTTCGGGAGTAGAGTGAATCGCGAGAATACAGAACTTAGACGATCTTCGACAAGTTTGCATTATCCGTTGAATGTATTGGCTTGGCGTGAAGGTTGTGTTCAGCCGCACAACCAAAGTCGAATTTGGTAGAGGATTAGACCACGACACTTTCGTGCTATCGAAAAGGTCGAGTCGGTTTGTAAACTTGGCATTGAAGTGAAGCGCGCTCGGACAATAGCCAAGTAGCGTTTGTCGAGCTTGATATGCCAAGTATTCCCGTGGTTATTGAAAACGTTATTCTATTGTAGGTTTGATTTATACGATGAAAGTTTCGTATAAACTTTCCTTTCCTAAAAAGCTCGATGCAAAGCCCGTGCGGAGTCGTTTGCGGGGCGGTCTCATTCTCGGATGTAAACGGGAGGAATTAGAGCGGATGCTCGTGAACCGATGGGCTAAAAAATGAGATCTTTCAGATCGTGTCGCGAGGAGGCAAAGTTTAGATTGGCCGCCCAGTGCCGGATTGTATAGCTTGGTTTTTGCTATAAGGAAAGTATTTTTCGCAAAACCTGTTACGTTTAATTTCAAGAGTTACTTCGTTATGACATGATCCTAACTATACGAAGGATTTCTCGCGTAAGCAACGGGCGATGAATTTAGTAAATCGACGCGACGCATTGGGTTAACAATGTTTCCGCAGATTTTTCGAGAAACCTTTCCGCTTAGTTTTTGATTCTTCGGTGATAGTTTTTTCAGAGTCACTCGTGGAGTTTTACCAAAAGTTATTTCACCGAGATCTAGTCGCAAAATGTTTTAGCGGGTTTCTCGGGCGGAATGAATCACATTATCAGCAATAGGATCAGTCAGCGAGAAGGGAGGACGTGTTCCCTCTTGCTGCTTTGTGTTCTCGATCTTTCTTTCGCCGCAAATGTTCTTGACATTATTCCGTGACTCACTTGTTTTGACGGAAAATGAGATCAATGCTTTGATGCCTAAAGATTTCGAGTCTTATACTTGTTTTATCAGGTTTGAGAAGATTTTTATGACTTCGGCAAATAATCGAGTTTCACTCTGAAGTTTCTCAGAGATTTTCTAACCGCATGATTGCGACGAGAGATGCTGTATATTCCTCGAGATTATTTCCCAGCAGTTTGGATCAGTCTTTAGCACTTAGACGGTTTTTAGATTGACGTTTGCTTTTGGGATGATTTCGACGAGGCGTCACATCGTCCGAATATTTTTCCGCTTATTTTAGAAAGCGTTTTCTTGATGCGAGGAAAAATGTTCGGCGAAAGAAGAAAGACGAGATTCGTTTGAAGGATTTGGATGATCGACAATCCGGGTCGATTAAAGACCATGGTGGATCGGAGATGACTTGAAGTATGTCTGATTTACGAGAACTTCTAGGAGCGAGTCGGTTTTAAGACGACGTCAGCGTCTCTAGCTCCTTCTTTCTTTTTTAGGAAATGAGTACGTTTGAATGCGTGGCGATCGTTTCTCGGTTGTATCGGAGCGGTCTTCGACGAATTACCAGCGAGAGTATCGGAGCGGGGAGAAGGCTTAACCATCGGAGCTCGTGTTCTTGTTTCTTCGTACTGCTGGTTTTATTTGACCGACTAGGTGCGCTTTGTATATCGAAAAAATCAATCACGTGTTTATGATTGGATGTTTTCGACTTAGCGTGGCAGAGTTTCGTAAAATCGGATTAGGTTTAGAGAGTTCAGATTTCTCGTATAGTTTAGGCAACTTTGGTGTTAA
>CAKOAT010141376.1:44728-61030 GCA_932364175.1 Eruca vesicaria subsp. sativa | reverse complement strand
GAACTTTGGACTTAGCTTGTTTGCAAGTAGCACACCTCCCACAGATTCTTTCAACATCTCTCTTCATGTGAGGCCAATAGAAGTGATCCTGCAAAACCTTAAGAGTCTTGGCTATACCAAAATGTCCCATTAAACTGCCTCCATGGGATTCCCTAACAAACAAATCTCTTAAAGAACAATTAGGCACACACAACCTGTTATCATAGAATAAGAATCCATCTTGTCTAAAGTAATGACATGCAGCAAACTTCTCACAAGACTTATAAGCTTCTTTAAAATCAAGATCAGTATCATACATATCTTTAATCTGCTCGAAACCCAGCAATTTAGCATCAAGAGTAGTCAAGAGAACATACCTTCGAGATAGTGCATCAGCAACTATGTTTTCTTTACCTTGTTTATACTTGATCACATATGGGAATGTCTCAATGAACTCAACCCACCTTGCGTGTCTCTTGCTAAGCTTGTTTTGCCCTTTTAGATACTTGAGAGACTCATGATCCGTGTGTATGACAAACTCCTTAGGCCACAAGTAGTGCTGCCATGTTTGCAAAGCTCTCACCAAAGCATAGAGTTCTTTGTCATAATTTGCATAGTTTAGAGTGGCTCTTCCAAGCTTCTCACTAAAGTATGCAATAGGCCTCTTCTCCTGCATAAGAACAGCACCAATACCAATATTCCTGAGGCATCACATTCAATCTCAAATGTTTTATTAAAATCAGGAAGTATAAGAAGAGGGACATTGGTAAGCTTCTCTTTAATATTAAGATGAAGACATGAAGCATCAATACATAAGAGAGCATTTGGGCGAGTTTAAGAAGTCTGGTCCGTACAATACTTTTGATACAAGTTTGTCCGTACCATCTTGGCTTCCAAGCTTTCATCCATGACCTAACTTACCTTGGAAAACAAGAAGATGAATTTAAATCAGCCAAGGAGCCGTTGGTGAAGCAAGAGAGATCCGTGTGTGAAGCAAGAAGACAAGGCTGGATTGTTTATAGTATTAGTCACATGTTCTACTTAAGGAGAGGCTCATTGGTGACCGTTTAGGACCTGTCACTATCCTCGACCAGATGCAGCTTATTTTATTCATTCTCTTTGTCAAATNTGAAGCAAGAGAGATCCGTGTGTGAAGCAAGAAGACAAGGCTGGATTGTTTATAGTATTAGTCACATGTTCTACTTAAGGAGAGGCTCATTGGTGACCGTTTAGGACCTGTCACTATCCTCGACCAGATGCAGCTTATTTTATTCATTCTCTTTGTCAAATATCTAGTTTAGAGCTGAGGCAACTTGCCTTTATATATTATAACTCATTTACATTTGTAAAGTAAAGAAAAAAAACAAATCCTTCCTACACTCTCTCTCTCTCACTCTCACGGATTAAACTCTCATTCTCTCTCTTGTTCTTGAGCTAAACACACTTTTTCTTCATTAAACTTACATGGTATCAGAGCTTGAAGCTTCTGAGTCAGATATTGGAAGACTTTCAGAAGACGTTCAGAAGACTTTCCTGGAAGTCTCCTGGCGTAGTCTTAAGTCTTTTGACGTAGTTTTAAGTCTTCTGGCGTAGTCTTAAGTCTTGTGATGTAGTTTCACAACAGATCTGAACGTATTGGTAAGTTTTCATGTCTGATTTTTCTTCATTTAGTAATCTTTTGTTACATAAAGCTCTTATATTTTTTTCCAAACTAAAATTTTCCAAACTCTCTTTAATCTCTTTAAACATGAAAATCCCAAATTTCATATCAATTTCTCATTTTTTTCCTTATGTCATTCTTATTAATTTATCTTGTTTTGCAGGTTTTTTCAGACATGAGTTAGATATTATAAGACTTATAAAAGACTTTGAGAAGATGTTCATAAGACTTTCTTAGAAGTCTTCTGGCATAGTCTTAAGTCTTCTGGCATCTTCTCTCTTATCAACTGAAGTCCAAGCTTATCTTTGTGGAGGAATCTATAATAGTTTTTTTTTGTGGTCAATTTTGTAATATGTATGTGTACATTTTGGTTGTGATTTTTTTTGGAAATTTGAAGAAATATTAATGAAAAATATGGTAAATATGTTTATTTTCCAAAACTACTTAACATTATGAAAGTAAACAAGAGTAGAATAAAATTATGGTTATATGTTTGTAAAATCAGTAATGATGTTTCTCAAGATGTAATATATGTGCTAACAATCTATTTTCCACTTTTACAAATCAATGAAATAAAAATCTTCAATGGCCTTCAAATTCAAAACTTGATGTTCATTGTGTAGTTTTCTCATCTTTTGATCTCGATACGCTGCAAAAGTATAAGTTTGTGACTATAAAAAACCTTTTCTCATTAACTTATAATAGTTGTTCACCACTTTTAACTTCTAAGAAGTAAAACCAACAGTCTTTTAAGAAGTAAAACCAATAAATTTTGTAATTATAAACAACTAAGATATAAGAGTAGGTTAACTCTTCCAACTTCATTTTCATGTACACATTATAATCTTCTTCACATTATTTAACACTTTTGAAAGTTAAAAAAAAAAACTTATCTTAAATTACTTAACATTCTTAAAAATACAAGTTTACAAAACCTAACGTGGAAGACTTCCACGGAAGACTTCTGCGAGAAGACTTCTTAATAAGTCTTCTCAGATTAGCTAGAAACATTAAAAACATGAATATTAATAACCTCATAATTATCACCAATTAATCTATGTATTTCATTCAGGACCCCAAATAAAATCTTAAGAATTAATTTTAAATTTGAAAAAAATGAAAATTTATTATACATTGTCGTAGAAGACTTACCTGGAAGTCTTCCTAAAGAAGACTTTCAGGTAAGACTTCTGCCGGAAGACTTCCATGTAAGTCTTTCATTTAGGTTATTTTTGCAATTAAAATTTTTCAAAGGAAGACTTTCAAAGAAGTCTCCTCTATAGGAGAGAGAAGTCTTCCTTTGTAATTATTGGCTTACTTTTGTAATAAAAAAATTCTCGAAAACACCAGAGAAGACTTACTTGGAAGTCTTCTCAGCTAAACAGGTTAGTTTTGCAGTTGACCAATCTGGGTTAAAAATTTGACTTTTTACGGATGACTTCCACGTAAGTCTTCCACCAGAAGACTTACCTGAAAGTCTTCTTGCCTTTACATTAAGTTTACTCGCTATCGCTGTAAGTCTGCGTAGGTTACTATTGCATTTGACTATATTTGACTTTGATTGAGAAGACTTTCAGATAAGTATTCCGCCACAAGACTTACAGGTAAGTCTTCTTTGATTACCTTAGGTTTGATCAGAATCACGGAATAAAAATCTGGAAGACGTCAAGGTAAGTCTTCTGCCGGAAGACTTATCTGGAAGATTTCAAGGTAAGTCTTTGGGCAGAACACTTACATGAAAATATCCCAAGTTAAATTAAATGTTTTCAGTTTAAACTTTAAATTGCAAAAGTAACCTACGCAGACTTCAGTAGGCTTAATGTAAAGGTTGAGAAGACTTCCGTAGAAAGTCAAATTTCTGATACAGATTGGTCAATTGCAAAACTAATATGTTTATCCGTGAAGACTTCCAGGTAAGTCTTCTCTATTTTTTTTTTGTCAACAAAGAAAATTTGGAAAACTTCAATGACAGCCTTTTCTAAAAAAACACACAAAAAATCAATTGCAAAACTAACCTATTCTTACTCAAGTCTTCTAGCGAACAAATCTGGGAAAAAATCAATTCATACCTTCAACAACCACTAATAGATATTGCTTAGTTCTCCAAGCACACACAACTTCACCAGAATAGCTACTCAGTCGTTAATGACTAGAAAACGTAAGCTTAAATGGCTACATGACCCTTAAAAACTTTATAATCAAAAAGCTTAGACTTTTGGATGAATATAGATAGAAAGTGAGAGAGATGTAGTTTTTGGGTATAAGATATTAAGAATGAATGAGTAAATTTCACTTTTTAGATGCATTAAGAGTTTCATTTTGGTTGTTCATGGTTGTTGGGTGAATTGATGGCAGTGGTATTTTCGTGATTAATTGATGAAGATGAGGATGAGAGAGTAAAAAGATCATTTTCGAAAAAATAAAAATAAAAAAGAATGACATTTTTCGTGAATAATCAGAATTTCTGGAGTGGAATGTACAAATGAAATTTCTAAAAAAAAAGAAGGTTAGTTTTGTGATTGACTTGAAGTTTTGAGTCACTTTGAAAAAAAAAAATCCCTACTACTTTGGGGTAAATTTTGATGTCATTTGTAGGAGACAACAAAAAGTAATATGATACCAATATACAAAATTTTGTTTAATTTTAACACCGAATTTTATCTCATTGTTGGAGATTTCCTTAGGTTGTACTTGTATATGTATGTTTAATATATTAGGGGAAATTGCCAAATATGACTCAAAACTTGATTTCAAATGTAAAAGTAAACCCAAACTTGAATCAAATGAAAAAGTAACTTAAAAGGCTGTTGAAATTACAACCAACACCTTGTGAACAAGAAAAAAAGAGTTTTTTTTTTTAACGTTTCTAGCCCTCGCAAGTCGTCTGTGACACTTTTTCTTAAAAATAATTTAAAAATTGTGTAATAAATATCTTGATAAATGAAAAATTGGGATTATGTAATTAACATATTTCTTAAGAGATATAAGTTAAGATATAAAAAAAGTCAGTTGTTTTCAGCATAGATGAGTGAAAGTAGTGAGTGATGATATTCTTTAGTTTAGGTTTCACCAACATATGTTGTAGTATTGTATGTGTTTCTTAGGGTTAGAAATTCGAAAGCATAAATGTTTTTTTGAAAAATTTAAAATTTACCTAAGTGTGTTTATTTCTGTGTATAGTAAACACTATTTAAGTANCCAACATATGTTGTAGTATTGTATGTGTTTCTTAGGGTTAGAAATTCGAAAGCATAAATGTTTTTTTGAAAAATTTAAAATTTACCTAAGTGTGTTTATTTCTGTGTATAGTAAACACTATTTAAGTATAATTTGATTTTATAACATGGTTAGTAGTTAATTTAGTCAATTTAGTTTAGGGTTTAGGGTTTAGGGTCTGGACGACTTATAATTAAGTCGTCTGGTAAATATATTTAATAAGGCAGACGACTTAGTCGGATGTATAGTATCAACAGACGACTTAATTATAAGTCGTCCAAACCGGATTTTACCAAATTACTTTTAAACCTAACCGTATTTGTTTACCGAACATATATAAGATGTTTTTTTGACTCACTTTTTCGCGAAACTCAGAAAACCCTAACGCCGTTTCTCTCAAATGTGATTTCGAGGCGATTTCGATCCGATACAAGACCAAGGTAAATCGAAGGCTTCTCTTGCAGATTTATGGGTTTTTATTAGGATGGATGTTGTTTTCCTTTACTTGTACCGTTTTGTTTTGTGTTTTCAACGATTTGGGAAAATTTTGGTTTCAAATTAGGGTTTCAAAAATTGAGGATTTCAATCGACTTGTTGTTTAGTTAGTTTGGATGTTGTTTTCCTCTTATTTTACGGTTACTATTTGTGATTTCAAGCAATTTGTGGATATTTTCATTTCAAATTAGGGTTTCAAAGATTGGGGATTTCAATCGAATTGTGGTCTAGTTAGGTTGGATGTTGTTCTCCTCTCATTCGTCTGGTCAGCTTTCAAATGTTCTACTGGATGTCTTGGTAGACTTATAATTAAGTCGTCTGGAAAGTCTTCCAGGTGGACGACCCAAACGACTTAATTTAAGTGTTCCAGGTGGACGACCCAGACGACTTAGAATTAAAATGTTTCCAATTCATTTCTTGTTTGCAGATGGCGAATCAGCATGAACCTCACTTCTTGAAGCCTCTGCTTCTTGGTTTCTACAGTGGCGTGCTATACACACGCTCTCTATTTCTCCTCGGTTTATTTCCTTTGCTTATCTTCTCCTTTGTTGACTTGTAGACAATACCACTTGCCTTCTACTCAAAACACATAGAAGGCACGCCGAACCAAGGAAAATGGACACTACGATCGGACGCTTCACACCAAACTTGGGAAGTTATACAAGAAGGAAGAAGACTCACCGATGGTTGGGAAGCCTTCACCCAAGCACACTCCCTTTGCATCGGTGACATTCTCGTTTTCAAAAAGGAAGGAGACATGGTATTTCATCTGACTCCTTTCAGTCCTAGTTTTACTGAGATTTAGTATACACCTCCTCAAGGGGATGATGATGCGGATGGTGCCTCAACTTCCTCGTCTCTTCATAAATGATGGATGTTTGTCTTGCTATCGTCTTATTGTAATCGGCTTCTAGTGGACTTGTAATGGATGACTTCTATGTTGTTGTTCCCTTGTTTCAAATTGTTTTTAAACCTATGACCTGTAATGGATGATCAATTTTTATAACTACAACTCCTTTTTTCCTCTATGTACAAACCATGGTAACACCAATTTTAATTATTAGTCGTCTAAGAAGTCTAACACAAATTCTTAAAACATACTCAAAAAGCCTGGACGACTTAGTAGACGACTAATATTTTAATTCGTCTGGAAAGTCATCCAGCCGGAAGATTTGTCAGACGACTTAATTATTAGTCGTCTGACCCCGTAAGTATTCTATTCAGACGACTTTCAACTAAGTCATCTGGACGACTTAGTTGAAAGTCGTCTAGTATAGTTATTCTTAAACATAATTTAATAAATTTGTAAAAAAAATATTTAGATAAGTGAAAAATTGAAATCATGTAATTAACACTAGTTTTAAGAGATATAAATTAAGATAGAACAAAATTTAATTATTTTTAACATAGATGAGTGAAAGTAGTGAGTGATGATATTCTTTGGTTTTGGGTTTGCCAACATATGTTGTAGTATTGTATGTGTTTCTTAGGGTCAGATTTTCGAAAGCATAAATGTTTTTTTGAAAAAGTAAAAATTTACCTAAGTGAGTTTATTTATATAGTAGACTCTATTTAAGTATAATTTGATTTTATAACGTGGTTAGTTAGTTAATTTAGTCAATTTAGTTTAGGTTTTAGGGTTCAGGGTCAGGACGACTTATATCTAAGTCGTCTGGTAAATATATTTAATAAGGCAGACGACTTAGTCAGATGTATAATATCAACAGACGACTTAATTATAAGTCGTTCAAACCGGATTTTACCGAATTACTTTTAAACCTAACCGGATTTTTTACCGGGCATATATAAGATGATTTTTTTTTTTACTCACTTTTCGCGAAATTCAGAAAACCCTATTGCCGTTTCTCTCAAAGGTGATTTTGAGGTGATTTCGAGGCGATTTCGATCCGATACAATACCAAGGTAAATTGAAGGCTTCTCTTGCCGATTTAATGGGTTTTTATTAGGATGGATGTTGTTTTCCTTTACTTTTACCGTTTGGTTTTGCGTTTTCAATGATTTCGGGAAATTTTGGTTTCAAATTAGGGTTTCAAAAATTGGGGATTTCAATCGACTTGTTGTTTAGTTAGGGTTGATGTTGTTTTCCTCTCATTTTACGGTTACTATTTGTGATTTCAAGCAATTTGTGGATATTTTCATTTCAAATTAGGGTTTCAAAGATTGGGGATATTTTACGATTACCGTCGTTCTCATCGCGCTTCTTTTTTCACGTCTATTTTTGCAGTTCTATAACCGCTATGTCGAAGGCGAGTACATTTTCTCCGAATTTTCAGGTCAGCTTTCAAATGTTCTACTGGAAGTCTTGGTAGACTTATAATTAAGTCGTCTGGAAAGTCTTCCAGGTGGAAGACTTTCCAGATGACTTAATATAAGTCTTTCGACTGGAAGACTTGACAGACGACTTAGTTATAAGTCGTCTGGAAAGTCTTCCAGACTTATAATTAAAATGTTATACTGGATGGTTGTGTGTTTGAGATGGTTTTCTTTGATTTTTTGCAGAATATTCCCGAACTCCCCGGTAGGATACATACACTAGGGCAAGAGTCTAGCGCTCAGCATAGAATTACGTATCATCCGTGTACGAAGTTGTATACTGCTCTAAGGAATGCTCTTAAGGATGAAGAATATGAAGAGCTGAAGGAGTCTAGTTGGGAGTTTTCATCAAGTTCCAAGAGCTGGATTTTGAATGGGCTTCAAGGCTGGTTCACTACATACTCTGTTTCCAGCTCGACATAAAGAAGAAGTATGAGCTGTGGAGTCTTGCTGGTCCACAACCTTTGAGGTTTTCACTGCTCGAGTTTGAATACCTCACTGGTCTAAACTGCGAGTACATTGAGGACCTTGAGAGACCAAACTGTCCTGTTACAAAGGAGTTTGTTGCTTTCTGGGAGTTGTTGGGAGTTAATGTCGAAGCTGGGCCAACTACTGATCAGATAATAGATGCATTTCAGAGATGCGAAAAGTGGTCTCCGGATGATCGCAAGCGGGTTGGGTACCTTGCCATCTTGGCTGGATAGATTGAAGGGAGGAAGTTTTCAACCCATACACGGGCTTCTCTGGCTAGGCTAGTGATGGATCTAGAACGGTTTGAGAATTATCCATGGGGGAGAGTCGCGTTTAATGTGTTGATGGACTCTGTGAAGGGCAAAGATATATCTGGTTGTTACACCATTGATGGGTTTGTACAAGCTCTACAGGTCTGGGTGTACACAGCTTTGCCGGAATTGGGTGCTAATTATGGTCAGCCCACACCAAACAGCTCTCCACCGATACTAGCTTACAAGGGTGGCAAAGGACGGCATTTTAAAGATGCCATTGAAAGACAGGTATTTACTTTACTTCAGAAGCAGACGACTTATGATTAAGTCGTCTGGAAAGTTTTCCAGCTGGACGACTTAGCAGATGACTTAAAAATAAGTCGTTTGAAAAGTCTTCCAGCTGGATGACTTAGCAGACTACTTATTATTAAGTCGTCTGGGAAGAGTACCAAGACGACTTAATAATAAGTAGTCTGCTAAGTCATCCAGCTGGATGACTTTTCCGACGACTTATTTTTAAGTCATCTGAAAAGTCTTCCAGTTGGACAACTTTTCAGACGCTTAATCATAAGTTTCTCTGCGAATTCTTTTCTTTCCATATTTCTTAATCCGTCAAATATCTAAGTTAATATCTTCTATTTACTGCAAACTAGTGCTATGAACTTTGTTGAGAAGGGCATGGCTGAAATGTTTCCAAGATGGGACTCTGATGCTGATGATCTGGCCGCGGAGAACATAATTAAACTCATGTACATAAAGAAACCATGGAAGTGGACCATGAATTGCTGGGAAGTCACTGGTACTTGGGCAATACAAGGCCGGTAGCAAAGAAAAGGAAGAAAGCGATAGTTCTGGTGAAGGAAGAGAGTCCAAGACCTCTTAAGAAAGGTCGTACTGAGCGTATAGAGCTGGTAGATGAAGAGGAAGAGCCAGAGGAAGTTGCAGAGGAAGAGGCTGAGGTCAGACCGAACGTTGGTGGGTTGACCAAAGAGGATATTAAAAGAATCGTGAAGGATTCTTTTAAAGATTCTTTGAAGGACGTACTCGATGCCTTGAGTCAAGGGTTTGGGACGTGCCTTACGGAGATTAAGTATCTGTCTGATAGGGTGGAAGCTGTGGAGAAAATCCTTGGTGTCACCAGAAAAGAACAAAAAAAGAGTAAGGGTCAAACTGAAGGGGAATGTGAAAGTTTTAATGGGTCGAACGTGGGAAAGAAGAGCTTGCCGAAGGGTGGTCAAGCAACAGATTTGTCCGCAGGTACTACTGCCTCGAAAGAGCTGAGTATAGTTCCGAGCTAGGAAAAACCTCCAGCACCGAGCCTTCCATCCAACCTTACATCCAGCCTTCCATCCAGTCGTCCATCCAACCTTCCAGATCCAGACCCGAGCTTCGAAATCTTGGAAAAACAGCAACCCACGATTTCAGATCGAGTGAAGGAGCGAGTAAGATATCAGGAAAAGAGGGAAGTCGCTTTAGAACCAATTAAACGTGCCAAGAGTGGGCGACCAAGGAATCTTGCTGCCTCACAACAATCTCCTTATACAGCAAACAGCACGGCCAAAGTGATCATTCCAAACCCAAAGCAAAAAGGCCAAAGTCGAAGCAAAAAGGCCAACATTGCTTCCAAAAAAGCCAAAGCTCCAGTCTCTAATCCGTTTGGATCAGTTAACAAGACCAAACTGAAGGAGCTCGCTGATTGGTTGAAAACTGATCCGTAAGTGATCCATAATAGCTTGCTTTTTAGTCTACAAAAACTGATTGCTGACTGAACATTTTGTGTTTGCAGCTGGTATGAGACACCTTTGAAGGATAAACCACGTACAACACCAACTAAGTGGTATTACATCCTCCGAACCGCCTTATCTTGGCTGCATGACTGTGTAAGTGTATCTTTTGAATATAATTCAACGTAGACGACTTACCGTTAAGTCGTCTTCTAAGTATTATACGTAGACGACTTATCAGACGACTTACCGTTAAGTCGCCTGGTAAGTCTTCTTTGTAGACGACTAACCATTAAGTCGTCTGATAAGTCGTTCACAAATAATACTTACAAGACGACTTAATGGTAAGTCGTCTGTTAAGTCGTCTACGTAGAATACTTACTAGATGACTTACCATTAAGTCGTCTGATATCTTCTGAGTTGTTTTATTCTAAATGCAGCACGTCGATGCTTGGATTTATGTGCTGAGGAAGAGGTACGCTGAACATCCACAAGCGTTCAGGAGCGAGAGGATTTGCTTCCTTGATCATCTCTTTGCTCAGCAATGGAGAGCCAGCTACAACGTCTTTAAAGAATCGGAGCCTGCTCCCAACGGTTTGGGAAGAAGACTCCCTGGTGGAGCGTTTAACTATTATGCAAGCATTGTACCATCATTTTGCAAGTCATTGAAGTTGTGGGGGGGTGGATATTGATGATATCTATGCGCCAGTGAAATACAAGAACGAGCATTGGGTTGCTATATGGATATCGATCCCTAAGAGACACATAGTCGTCTGGGACAGCATCGTATCTTGTATCTCTGACGAAAACCTCGAACTGGTAATGGAGCCTTTTCTGCACATGGTTCCTTATCTGCTCGTTGAGTGCTCTACCACTGATGAGCTGCGTGACCAATACTCCCTGGAGCCATTCACATTTGAACGTGCAAGCAATGTGCCTCAGGCCCGATCTGGTGATTGTGGCGTCTACGCTCTAAAATACATTGAATGTCATGCTCTTGGGCTGTCATTTAATCCAAAAGAATTTGCTAAGAACGACGCCAGCGTGAAGAATATTAGGGATAAGGTGGCTGTGGATATATATAATAAGCTCCCGCATTTGTATGAAAACAAGGATAATTTTGAGGAGATCGGTGCTTATGAAGCCTGATGTTTGCATTGTATGTTTGTATATTTGTATTCGAACTTGATTAGGCTGATGTTTAGGATGCTTGTTGTATGTTGTATTGTTGTACATTAAACTTTCAATTAATTCTTAAAATTAAGTCGTCTTATAATCTTTTGGTTGTGCAATTTTACAAAACACTAGACGACTTAATTAAAGGTCGTCTGAACGACTAAACACTAGACGACTTAATTAAAGGTCGTCTGAACGACTAAACAACACTAGAAGAATTAAATTTAAGTCGTCTAGAGGACTAGGTAACCATGGACGACTTAACAACACTAGACGACTTAATTATAGGTCGTCTGAACGCCTAAACAACACTAGACGACTTAATTATAGGTCATCTGGACGACTAATCAACACTAGACGACTTAACTTTAAGTCTTCCAGAAGACTAGGTAACCGTGGACGACTTAACAACACTAGAAGACTTAATTATAGGTCGTCTGAACGACTAATCAACCGGTTTCTTACATTGTGGTTTCGTATGGCCAGTTTCCTTGCAGTTTGAGCATCTATAAACCCTGTGTTGCTTCCGGGGTTTGCGTCCTCTCATCCTAGATAGCTCCAACCAAGAGTGCCATCTTGATTTCTTCTGTCTCCCCGGACCACGCTTTACCTCTGGAGGGAAGCATGTGCGTTCTTCAACTTGTTGTCCAGCACAAGGAAATATATTCTCTGAGTATCCTCCGAACAAATACTCTTTTGAGTACACTGGATGTACAAGTGTAGATATATGCAAACCAGCAAATGTACCAGCAGCTATAGCATGAGAACAAGGTATTTTCTCCACTTGGTAGACACCACAATCACACTTTCCATGTTCCAAATCAACCACATAGTCCATTTTTCCACCTTTCACAAAGAATCGCCATCCATCAATTGGTTGGGACCTAATCGTATATGCTATCTCCTCTCGAACAGCAACCAAGTATTCAACACCCCGACTATGTTGAGTTGGAAGACTCAAAGCATCTTCTCTCCTTTTCCAATACCACTTACCTAGCTTCTCCCTTATGAACTCCAGCAGAAACTTAATCGGAAATCCTCTAGCTCGCTTCAGTGCAGAATTAATAGACTCGGCGATGTTGCTTGTTTTTATGTTGTACCTGTCCCCCTGACAATAAACCCCTGTCCATAGGCTGACGTTGGCATTCACCAAATACGTTGCAAGGTCCGGGTTTGCACTATTTATCTCAACCATGTACCAGTTAAAATCTGAAACCGTATAAGCATAAGCAGCACCTTTCACCAAGTAAAAGATATGTTTCCCTTTATACTTTTTGACAATGTTATCTTGAAGGTGATAATAACATATTCCTCTCACTACCCAAGGAAACACCTTATTGTGGGAGTCGATTTCACCCTACTGTCAAACAAATCGTAAATAAGGAAACTTCGGGAAAACCCTAAGTTTCCAGAGGAACCGGCTATCTGCGAGAACCGCACAACAAAGCTTAAGATGACGAAAACACTTAGAATTAAAACGAAAATAAGCGAGATTGAAAGCAAGAATGTTCTTATTCCGAATCTGCGTTGAACTGGTACAAAGAGAGTAGCCGAAAACGTAAGAACTAGAAAACCCTAATTGAGACGTAGCTCGCTAACAGAAAAAACGGAAAGATTCCTAAATGCTAGTTTTGGTGGTGAGAGCTATGAATTTCGTGTGTGTGCTTCTGCCCTAGACCTCCTCTTTATATACTCCTCGCCTTGGCTATCCGATCTTTCCATTTTGCCCAGATTTGACTAAATCGGGAAATTTCCATTCTTCTCGATCCTTCCTTTTCTTCTGCGGAAATCTTCTATTTCTCTTCAAACCTTCCTTTTATCTTTAAACTTGACTTTTATTTTCCTTCTGCGAGTAAATCGTCAAAACGTTGCCAAATCTGCGGGTTAGATTCCGTTAAGATCGCGAGATGGGTTTTTATCGCGTTTTAGGTCCTTTCGGGCCGTTTTGCGATACATCCGTTTTCCGACTTTTACAGGATCGTTTTCTGATCTGACGTCGTTCTTAATAATTTACTCGAGTTAATCGCAAGGTTTTACGATTTACTCGACTTTTTATTAAAAACACGTTTTTACGACTTACTCGACGTTTTTTATTAAAAAGCGCGTTTTTATGATTTTAACGAGAAATCTCGAATAAATCGTATAGTTTAGGCAATGTTCGGGGTTTCGTTTAACCGTTTCCGTTTTATACGAATTTCTCGAGTTCTTTCCGAGAAAACGAAGTTTTACGGTTTTTATCGTAAAACTCGAACGGTAAGTCGGATCGAGATGGAACGGGAGATATTTCGGCCGTGGTTTAGAATGCGACTTTATCAAAGACGTACGTTTCGAATCAGGAATGAGGGAAATCGAGACGCGGAGTGTCCGGGAAGTCCCTAGTTCGCGTTTTACGGCTTTTTCGGTTTTTTGCGGTTTTGTAAAACGATTCTCGAGTTTTATAAAACGATCTTCGGATTTCATAAAACGACCTTCGAGTTTTATAAAACGATTCTCGAGTTTTATAAAATGATTTCTCGAGTTTTATAAGACGATTTCTCGAGTTTTATAAAACGATTCTCGAGTTTTATAAAACGATTCTCGAGTTTTATAAAATGATTTCTCGAGTTTTATAAAACGATTTCTCGAGTTTTATAAAACGATTCTCGAATTTTATAAAACGATTTCTCGAGTTTTATAAAACGATTTCTCGAGTTTTATAAAACGATTTCTCGAGTTTTATAAAACGATTCTCGAGTCTTATAAATCGATTCTCGAGTTTTATGAAACGATTTCTCGAGTTTTATAAAACGATCTTCGAGTTTTATAAAACGATTTCTCGAGTTTTATAAAACGATTCTCGAGTCTTACAAAACGATTCTCGAGTTTTATAAAACGATTTCTCGAGTTTTGTAAAACGATTTCTCGAGTTTTATAAAACGATTTCTCGAGTTTCATAACACGATTCTCGAGTTTTATAAAATGATTTCTCGAGTTTTATAAAACGATTCTCGAGTTTTATAAAACGATTCTCGAGTTTTATAAAACGATTTCTCGAGTTTTATAAATGACTTTGAGTTTGATAAAAATATTCCTCGGATTTTATAAAACTCTTCTTTTTGTATTTTCGCGGGGAGTTTTGGCTATTAATTCCGTCGTACCGATTTTGACCCCAATAGTTAGCCCCCCAGCTCGTAAGAATCGTGAGCCTTTAGCGTAAGGTTCTTGCGAGTGGTTAACCGGTTTTAGATAAGTTAGGTGGAATTAATGGTCGGAAAGGTCCGTTGAAAGTGATCTTTCCACTCTCCAGGGAGCGGAAAGCATTTAAGATTAGGGCTGCGCCTTGTGAAGGCTGCCTACGTACCCTTTTGAGGGGATCAAGCCTTTCGTAGTTCGTTTCGGAGTTAAGGTTCGTATGACCTTTTTCCCGGCAAGACCTTTACGGTGTAGTTATATGTTTATCGAGCATAATGATGTCGATGGCATCTTGACCTTTGCCGGCCTTGAGACTAGTCTCGTAGGCCGTTTGGTCTGGCCGAGCGTGGCCGTTATAGTTTTTGGACTGGCCGTGTGCGGCTCTGAGTCCCTGCCGCTTTTGCGGCTTTATTAAAAATCAGTTTGCGTTTTTAAGAGCGTGATTTTACTCGTATGAATGTAGCGGGAAGAATATGCTCCCGAGTTTTATAAAACGCGATAAAACGATTCCTCGAGTTTTATAAAACGATTCGTTTTATAAAACGATTCTTCGAGTTTTATAAAACGATTCTCGAGTTTTATAAAACAATTCTCGAGTTTTATAAAACAATTCTTGAGTTTTATAAAACGCTTCTCGAGTTTTATAAAACGATTCTCGAGTTTTATAAAACGATTCTCGAGTTTTATAAAACGATTCTCGAGTTTTATAAAACGATTCTCGAGTTTTATAAAACGATTCTCGAGTTTTATAAAATGATTCTCGAGTTTTATAAAACGATTCTCGAGTTATATAAAACGATTCTCGAGTTTTATAAAACGATTCTCGAGTTTTATAAAACGATTCTTCGAGTTTTATAAAACGATTCTCGAGTTTTATAAAACGATTCTCGAGTTTTATAAAACGATTCTTGGAGTTTTATAAAACGATTCTCGAGTTTTATAAAACGATTCTCGAGCTTTATAAAACGATTCTCGAGTTTTATAAAACGATTCTTCGAGTTTTATAAAACGATTCTCGAGTTTTATAAAACGATTCTCGAGCTTTATAAAACGATTCTCGAGTTTTATAAAACGATTATGAGTTTTATAAAATAACTTTTGCGGAAAGTAATGATCTCCCTTTTACAGAAGTTATCGCAGACGTTGATTTCGAGAGTACGGTTTTTGACACCAACAGTCGCGAGTGATTTGCAACCGGTTATTCGGATGCGGAAGCTGTTCAACGGGCGCATGGTGATTATCGCGAATGTCGTGGGGTCGTTCATGGGTTATCCCTGACTCAGAATGAAGGGTATTCGTTTGCTAAGGAATCCCAAGTGCGATGGGAAGATTTGAATCGGGAAAAAGATACGCAGTCCGAATTTTTCGACCTTAAGGCGCGCATGTGGGATCAATGGAATCCCGTCGTGGTGTCGCCGGATTCAGTTGAAGTCGGTCCTTGGATTTCAGATGTAGATGGCGAAGTCGATCAACCTGCGTTTGATGACTTTGATGTGTGATGTTCTTAGTTTTTTCAATTTTGTCGTTGTTTTCCGGGACTGGCCGTTGGTGGCTTTGAATCCCTACCGCTGGGCAGTGTGTATTCGGATGCTTTTAATAAAACATTTTCTAAGTATGAAACTAGTTTTTTATGTTAGATGTAGAGGAAAGAATACGAGTTGTCATCTCGTACCTAACTCTTTGGTGTAAATCGTCCGATTCGTTAACTCGGGAGATTTCGATTTTCGCGAGTGTTTAGATGTGGGCGAAGAGACATGCCTTTAGGATCTCGATTCATGCCTTGAGACGTTAGCGACCAGTGTGCTGGGTTTAGGGCAAGACC
>CAKOAT010141376.1:17233-40139 GCA_932364175.1 Eruca vesicaria subsp. sativa | reverse complement strand
CCCAAAAGCCAATGGAAATATCTGAAAATTCTCATCTTGTGCGGCTGCAACCAACATAGTACCCTCATACTTCCCACTTAGGTGAGTCCCATCCACCACAATGACCCTTCGCTGATACTTAAAACCTTTGATAGAAGCTCCAAAAGACAGAAATAGATACTTAAATCTATTCATAGAATCAAGTTCTATAGCCGTGACTCAATCGGGATTTGCTAAGGAGGTTTGCTCGAGATATGTTGGCAGATGCGAATACCCATCTTCTGCTGTTCCTCTCATCAATGTTTGTGCATATAACAGTGCCTTGTATGAAGTGGTGTAATCAAGCTCCCTGCCAAACATGTTCTTCATTGCATCTTTGATATGCTGCGGAGTCAACCCATCAATGATTCCAACACGATCAATGAAAAGCCTACCAACATACTTCGGAGTACAGTGTCTCAGCTGAGCGATTCGGTCTCCCACTGAGCATGTATGTGTTTCCACATATTTTGTTACCCAAAACGTGTTTGTACCATGTTTCACACTCGCTCTTATCTTCCATCCACAACCACTAACCCGACATGTTGACACAAGGAGAGTTTTCATTGACTTGTATATTCTAAAGGAGAACTTACGCCTCCCTGCTGTCAACCGCAGCTCTGAAAGCAGTGCATCCGTTACCATTCAATCGTCCTCCTTCAATAGCATATGTATCTTTGAAATCTACAAAAACCACATCACCATCTTCTTCCTCATCCTCATCTCTAACCTTTCCATAAACACTATAATCCTCACCATTCTCGTCCGCTTCAGCAACATTAGAGCAAACAAGATATTTCCGCATCCTCCTCCTTATCATCCTCCTCCTTATCATCATCCTCCCCATCATGATTTTCATCTCCAACCAACTCATTATCACCTTCATCTTCAAAACATTCATCAGCTTCTTCCCTTTCCTCTGAAACCGTCCCCACCTTGCTACGGCTTGATACACAAAGACATACTCTATGAGTTTTGAGTATCTTGAGCAAGTTATGAACTTGTCTATCACTTGTAACATGAATGGGAGGGGTGTCTGGAGCCATCATCATTTCTGCTGGTAATGAGTATCTAATCTCCATAGTGACTGTGCTCATGTCCAGGTTATAATCTTCTTGTGCCATTGCAACAAGTTCAGCATGTGTTGAATCTTTATTCAATAAAAACAATCTTGCTCCTTTGAGATCATCAACCACAAAATCCCAACGACAATCTTTCAACAACCATTCTCCATACACTGCATGTAACTGACGAATCATCTGCAAAAATTCAAAATAAAACACATAAGTAAACATAGAGAATTTCATGAAAGTTTACTAAACATTTTCGGGACGACATACCAGTAAGTCGTCCGGACGACTTACCCGTAGCTCGTCCACTGAGGTCATTTTCGCAATTGAAAGATTCTTGGGACGACTTACTTGTAAGTCACCCAGCTTTGTTTGTTAAAAAAAAACACCAGACGACTTATAATTAAGTCGTCTAGGTAAAACGGGCTACTTTTGCATTTGACCGAATTGTGTCAGATATTTGACTTTTTCTGGACGACTTACAATTAAGTCGTCTCTGGGAAAGTTAAAATATCAATATTTTATTTAATCTAGACGACTTACGGATAAGTCGTCTCAGGTTAGTTTTGCAATTCAAAAATAAAACTTAAATTTTTAACTTCTGCAGATGACTTAATTGGAAGTCGTCCGATCAGACGACTTATGTTAAAGTCGTCCAGGATAAGCAAGGTTTGACCAGAAAATTCGAAAAATATTCTGGACGACTTTGATTATCCTGGGCGACTTTAACATAAGTCTTCTGACCGGTCGACTTTCAATCAAGTCGTCTGGAGAAGTTAAAAATTTAAGTTTTATTTTTGAATTGCAAAACTAACCTAAGACGACTTATCCGTAAGTCGTCTAGATTTAATAAAATATTGAAATTTTAACTTTCCCAGGGACGACTTAATTTTAAGTCGTCCAGAAAAAAGTCAAATATCTGACACAATTCGGTCAAATGCAAAAGTAGTCCGTTTTACCTAGACGACTTAATTATAAGTTGTCCGGTGTTTTTTTTTATCAAACAAAGCTGGACGACTTAGAAGTAAGTCGTCCATTTGACCAGAAGACTTATCCGTAAGTCTTCTACATCCAGATGACTTACGGGTAAGTCTTCTACGCGAACAGATCTGGAAAAAAAATTCAATTTCATACCTTAAACTAGGTGAGATGACTTCCTTTGCACACAGAGTCTTCTCCAACCACCGAGAACATCGAACGAAAGTAACCCACCAACAATTGTATGCTTAAATGGCTCTATCAACCATAAAAAATTTGCTATCAAAAGCTTGGGTTTTTGGTATGAATATGGAGACAAAGTGAAGGAGAAGTTGTTTTTAGTTCATAACAATTGAGAAAGAGAGTATGAGTATCGATTTTAAGTGCATTAAAAGCTTCATACCTTGGTTGTACAAGGTTGTTGGGTTGTACCAGGTTGTTGGGAGTATTCATGGCAATGGCAATGTTATAAATACTTGAAGATGATGAGGTTGAGAGAGTAAAAAGACCATTTTCGAAAAAGTAAAAAAAAAAAATTAATGGCATTTTCGTAAATAAAATGAAGATGTGGGGTGAATAGGACAAAAACAAGATGAGTTAAAAGAAAAAGTTAGTTTTGTGTTTGACTATGAGTTTTGAGTCAATTTTGTAAAAACCCCAATATATTATGTTGAGTTTAAAATAGAAAACACATTTCTGAGATGTAACAAATATTTTTGTTCTATAAGATATGAAGACATAATTAGTATGTTAGTATTTATGAAGAATAGATTGTGACTAATTTTAATATTATACATGCAATTTTTGTACACGTTTTGTCTTTTCTAATATATCAAATGTGTATGTGAAAATATGTAGATCTTAGATTTTTTTTCGTAGGGATTACCCAATTATACTAGTCATGACTTGGGTAAAGACATCCTTAAGGAATATATTGTTGTTTCTAATTATTATTTTTCAAATAAAGAAGAAGTGCAAAGGTAAAATTATAATATTTAAGGTGTTTAAACTCCAAGAGTTTAGTCTTGAGAGAAGACGTCAAAGTATATTGATATACTCAAATTAACCTTAAGTTACTTTTTCAAATAAGAAGTTTTGAGATAAAGTTTGACTGTATAACTTAGGAAATTCACAAGAACTCTAAAATTGCATAATAGGTTTATTGTTTTCAAGTAAAGCTAGAAAGTAAATATTAAAATGCAGTAAACAGAAAATAAGTAATGTTGTAAGCTATCAAGATGAGGAGCACTAGATTTAGGGGAACTAGCAGGTACAACAGAAATCCAAACCATATAGTTTATTAAGGATTTGTTAAAGAACTGTTCATTAACCGAAACTCAAATAGTTATCAATTAACTGTCGCTGCAAAGATTATCTAACTAGGTGATTTTCCCGTGCTCATGCACGGATATAAATATTTTAAAAGTAAATATATGATAATAATTGATTACTATTTAGTTTTAATTTTAAATTAATTTATAATTTGTATGCATTATTTATATTAATAATATTATATTACATTAATTATACTATGATTTTATATATGTTATACTTAGTCGATTTTATTGTTTTTACAGTTGATTTAGTTATCATTTGGATAAATTGGATTACCTTAATTCAACTGTAATATTTTTAAAATATATTAATTTTTAATTAATTACTTATTTGCATATAGTGGGTGTTGTTTTAGACATATAAATATATTTTAGGAAAATTATATATAACTTAAGATATATTGTGCTTAGAATGAATTAAAATAATTCCAAAATACATAAATTAATATAACGATAATATTCGAAAGTCTCATGCATATATATAAATTTTACAAAAGTACTAAAATTGTAAGAGTTGGTTAATATTTATTTTCATTTGTTAATATTTTTGAGTTACCCTATGATCAATAGAAGGTTACATGCATAAGTAGTTGATACATTTTTAGAAGCTCATGAACACATATCAATATTTACAATAATTAATATATTTATAAATTCTAAATAACTTTATGCTTTAGATTTATTGAATGTAAACTGAAATGTATTTTGAGTAATCTTAAAATTGGGAATTCAGATTTGATTTGATATTTTGATTATGCTTATATTTAGTTTCACAAACATAAAAACATAAAACATAAAAACATAAACCAATTGTTAATTATCTGATCAAACGATGTTTATTGTTAAAATTATTTTTAGGTTTTAATATCTCTTAAAAATAAGCACTACACAAAATTGTGATTGTATTTGAAAATAATATTATGTAAGATATTAAAAATAAGCACTACACAAAATTGTGATTGTATTTGAAAATAATATTATGTAAGTGAAATATAATTTATAGATAATTTTCTGTAACTGAAAGATATTATAGTCAACTAAATATATGAAAAATAAATAAAAAATTTGAATAATACTAATTATAAACTATTTTTATTACTCTAAAAGTGTATTTTGATTTTATTTAAAAAGTATTTTAAATGTATTATTGCTATTTTGTGAACTTTCCTTTTTTATGGAATCATATTATATATACATATATTTTTCCTTTTAAATTTATTTTTATGACTTTATAACTAATTTCCTTTTTAGTACAAATATTTTTTGGAAATTTTGAAAAGGAAAATAAATAAAAGAACTAATAATACTATTTTAAACTATTTTAATTCATTAAGGGTATCATCGTAATCAACCATCGTGAGAGTGAACGTAAGAGCGCCACATAGGAAACTGACTTCTCAAATAATATTATAGAGATCTTCACTAAATACCTAGACTAACTCTCGTATGCGTTTAATTGTTAAGTTCATCTAAGATTTGTTCATGTAGTTGACCATTCTTTCCCATGTGTCAATTATCCTAAGATCTAGGTTTAAGGTGATCAGTCATAAACTTAGCATTAAGATTAACTAGACGAAGAACCAATTGATTACGCTAACAATATTATCAAGTTTAACAATCCATTCAAGTAATAATCTAACAAGGTTATTACTCATAGATAATCATAAAGAATATAACAAAAATCTGAATAAATTGCATAAATAAAATAGAGAAACAAATGGAGTTTAAAATTTTCTCTTTGAAGGGGTTCAGATCTCTCTCTCCCAATTATGAAGGGTATCATACAAAAATATCAAAAATCCTAATATATAGTATAAAACACGTCCATGGACTTCTTGTGCGATTCTTGGAACTTCTGGATCAAACAATAATATCTTCATATCATTTTTTGAACACTACCATCACCTCTACGATGGTGCAAGCCACATTGAAATTCCAACATTAGAGGAACTTTCATGTACTTCGCTTTAGGTTAGCAACCTGACCATAGAGCCCACAACTTACTAGATATCGTCTGACATACCCACATACCCCTATAGTTACCTCATTTCTCAATAAATGCATAAGCTTTATCTTGGGAGTATCGATCAAAGGACACATGGACTCTTATCTCAACAGGTATCTGAACACACATGTAGTCTTCTCTGATCTCTTTCCTCTCTCCTCACTCCACTTAGTCAATGTCTCCCCTTTTTGAAGAAAAACTTCATCATCTACACGTGACTCTGTTTAATGTTATGCTGAAATTACCCTAAGAGATCAACTGCAGTACTTGGGGATAAAATCCACAGAAAATCAGTGTTTCACATAATAAACTTTGATTTCAGATTAAGCAAGGTCAAAATATAGAATGCGATATGCAAATCAATAAATACAAGAGTTGTAAATAGTGGAGAAAACGCTAGATCTACGGATTTATCAGTCAATGGATTCAAAACTACAATCAATGGTGCCAAGGGTTTGTAAGCTTCAATTCCAGAACTTGAATGCAAATAGTAAGTTTTCCAACTTTCGCTGCACTAAACTATCAGATCTCTAACTCTAATCTAATACCAACTCTCGTTGTGTATTCGCTGAATAAAGCAAGCAGTAAACCAGATTCGATATTGTTCACCTAAAATCCTAAATCAACTCTCGCTACGTAAGTATATTTAGTTCAACATGATTAGATTCAGGTGTCGATTCACTCTCGTGTCTCACGATTATCCAATGATTCGAGATCCATGTTATCAGTCACACTTTCGTGTTATTCCGACTACCCTAGAAGCTAGTATGATAAACAATTTTGGTGTAGAAATCTATGAATAACCCTAGAAATCCTATGATCATAAGTTTGACATTAAGAACATGAAATCCCTAAATCTAACAAAGAGATATACTCAGACATGATAAGAGAACAAAATAATCATAGACTGAATAGAAATCATATATATAAAACCAATAACAAAACCAACTGAGTTTCAAGTAGTTCTTCTCTTCTCTTAAAACCTAAAAGAAAGCTTTGTCGTCAAGAATAGCTTTACAATATATAATATAGGTTAAAACACGTAAGAAAATTCTTTGTAATAAGAAAAACTTTCTGGCCAAAATGCAATTATTGGTGTGAGAACCAAAATTCACACCGTCAATTTCCGTAATTAGAGAAAGTCAAGAAACCCTAACTTTCCATATGGTCCAGATTCTCTGTGAGACCCAACGACAAATGACCAAATAAATGTGAAAAATACAGAAAGATAACAAAACGAATATATAAATAGTAGATCTTTATTTTGAATCTGCGTAATAGCATTACGATCATTACAAAAGATTATAAAAGTTTCAGCCGCAAAAGTTGTCGGCGAGTTCCCTAGTTCTAGCCACCCAAAACCTTAATCCTAATTGAGTAACACCTTGTAGCGAAGAACGAAGAAGACACGAAAAAGATTTTTGTTGATTTCGAACTGGACCTTGTGAAAGGATGCCTACATACCCCTTTCTAGGATCAAGCCAAACGTAGTTCAATTAAAAGAATCGAAAAAGAGATTGAATTTCCTATGCGAGTTTGTCTAGTAACTTAGTTACAGTCATAGAAACCAAACTTGTTGAGAATAAAGCCAAACGTTTCTAAGTTTAGAGACTTCTAAGAGTCTAAAATAATCCCTTGTTCTTCTCGCTTTAGGTCCCCTTATTTATTCCTCCTAGGTCGGCCATCTTTCCTTTTTGCCCCCGATTCGAGTTTATATCTTTGCTAGAGTTTTCTTTATCTTCTCAAGATTCATGTGTATCTTGGAAAATTTACATTTATCTTCTTACTAGATAGACCATGATTTTTGTTTGGGCTAATTCTCGTCAAAAACCGTAAGTGGGCTTTTGGTACGTTTTAGACCTTTTGGACCGTTTTACGACTTAAACGTTTTACGATTTCTTTCGGAGAAATCACCTTTGGTACAATGTTTGATTCTATGGGACAATGGAACCAATTGTATAGTTGTCATAGTGGTGTTAAGTTAACCGTTATCGTTTCATACGATTCATTTGATATTTTATGAGAACATGTCTTTGCTACTATTATCATAGAACTTCAAACGATAATTCCAATCGAGACGAATCAAGAGACAGATCGGTCAAGACTCGAAGGACATGTATATGAGGGTGAGATAACAGTAGGTGCATGATGTCGCCTAGTGATGTAAGTGGAGGGAGTGGGCTTCGTGGTCGTCTTGTGGTGACTCTGTGTCAAAGAGGTGAGCTCATCTACTGGTGACTCAGAAGGACAATGTCCCGGTTGCCTGCAAGGGACCCAGACGGACAAGGTCCTGGTCACCTGCTGGTGAACAAGATTAGCAATGTCCTAGTCGCCTACTGGCGACCCAAAGGGAGGCGAGCCAGTTGCCTCCTAGCGACTCTGAGGGAGATGGTCCACGTTGTCTCCTGGTAACCTAGAGGGAGGCAAGCCGGTTGCCTGCTGGAGACCCGGAGGGAGATGGTCCTGGTCGCCTGCTGACGACACGAAGCGGGCGACTGGTGAGCAGGCTAGTGGACTAGCAGCGGGAGAGTGGGCTAGCATGCTAGTCAGCTATCGGGCGAGCGGACTAGCGAGCAAATGGGCTAGCTGGCGAGCAGGAGGTGTATATACTTTTTGGAAAGGTTTCAGTTTGTTTGACGGAAGCTTGTTTCTTGAAACTCGCCATTGATCGCAAAAACCTTCCACAAGAACTTTTTTTCTGATCTTTTCATGTTTGAATGGAAGTTCTTTTATTCCTTTTCTGGGATGATATATACGAAGTTTTTTCTTGTATCCTTATGGAAATAGGTTTGGCTTATGCCAAACGCTACTTGGCATATCAAGTTCGACAAACGCTACTTGGCCCTTGTCCGATCACGCTTCACTTCAATGTTAAGTTTACAAACCGACTCGACCTTATCGATAGCACAAAAGTGTCGTGGTTTAATCCTCTAATAAATACGTCCTTGGCTGTGCGGCAGAATACAACCTTCATGCCAAGCCAATACATTCAACGATTAATGCAAACTTGTCGAAAATCGACTACGTTCTGTATTATCACGATTCTCTCTATTTCTGAAGCGAGTTGCCTACAAAATCCGGCGTGTAAGAAAACACTCGTAACAGAGCTTCTGAAGCCGTACGAGTTATCCTTAAAAGATATGAAAAAATATTTTGGAAGGTCAACACTTCACAAAGCACCGTAACTAAAAACCCCTCATTTCAGGGAAACAACTTACGCGACCTTTCGGTCCTAATTGATCTAGCACGAATCATCAAACTACTTAACATCCAAACAGGAACGAAAGGTTTGGCTGCGAATGTCTGCAAACAAGTCAAAGTGTTTTTTCAAAGCAGGGTTAAGACAAAACCCTCGCAACAGCACGAAATATCTTCGAGCCCGCAAACATTTTGAACATGAATTGCGGCATATAAAATAAAAACAAACTTTCGGCATTGCAAGACGTCGCAGACCCTTGAAGAACAGTTTTTCGACACAAATACCTTCCTCAATAAAATCACTTTCTTGGAAGACCCAACAGTCCATCCGCGACTATAAAACATACAAAACTTCTTAACACACATATCCTTCGTGAAGGCCCAAACAACGCTAACATCTATGACCTAAAAGTTTGTTGCTGATCACAAAAAAACTCGCAACAGTCCTAAACAAACTTAAGTTATCTCGCAGAGATAGCTCTCGAACACCCGACACAAGGGTAATAGCGCTATAAAAGAAAGGAAAAATGATTACCGACTACCTCAAGTATCTGCCATCACATGGCTGACCATGCAAAGTAAAAAAATGTACACTCAACTACACGAAGTATATGGTATGCATAGTAACATCCATGAACTTTATGTTGTCATGTAACTAACATCACAAGGATAATAACAATTAATTACATCACAAGATTAATTACATTTATAATAAATATAACATATAAAAACGTATTAAGATATGGAAAACCTTTTTATATTTTATATTTTTATTATTATGAATATTTTATTTTAAACAGTGTTATACAATAATAATAAAAATTAATTTTATTTCAGAAAAAACTTTTAACTTTATTTTAATTTTAATTTTAATAGTTTGTTCTTTATTTTGTTAGGTGAAATTCTATTTTACCCTATTTGTTGTAGCACAATTCATTTTTCCTTCACTAAGGATATATATTTACAACTACATTTTTCACTAAATGGAAAAAGACTTTTTTACCAATTTTTATAAACATATATAAATATAAATAATTATGTAAATAGTTAAGTCATTAAAAAAATATTTTTCAAAACATTTTATATCTTTAAAATGTCTTTATAAACATTTTCAGTAGAAAAATATAAGTATTTTATTGCAAAAAGCTTTTGTATTCAAATATTAAAAATATGAAAAACATTTTAGTTTATTGAAAATGTTTATAAATACATTTATAAAGAGATATAAAAACGTTTTCAAATAAACCTAATTATGTAGTTTCATTAAAAAAAAAATACTTTTCTGTCTTACATTATAAATATAAATAATTATTTAAATCATGTATAAAATAAATGCTAAACTAAAAAAATATTAAAATATGGACAATTAAATAATTTTTTTCTAAAAAAATATTAATATAAATATTATTGTATAAAACTTTTTTAAAATAAAAATATTCTTAATAATAAAAAATAAAATAAAAAATATTTTCCATATCTTAAAATTTCTTTTATATTTCTAAGATTTTCCATATCTTAAAACATTTTTTTATATTTCTGTTTTTTATTAATGTAATTAGCCTTGTGATGTAATTAGAATAATTGGTCTTGTGATGTTGCCTACATAACAACATAAAGTTTATGGATGTTAGTATGCATATCATATACCTTATGTAGTTAATTGTGTATTTCTTTACTTTGCATGGTCAGTCATGTAGTGGTCAATACTTCAGGTAGCTGACAATCATTTTTCCTAAAAGAAATCCAAACTTTTGGTCATCACTTCCGGGCAACTTAGAAATTGTTCCCGGTGAGATGCTTGGTTCCAATCAGACGAATCATATAAGCCTAGAACCTATCGCGGATTCTAAATCGGTATGGAATCAGGTTAAAATCGCAACAGGCAAAACGAAAGCCGACTAGTCATCGCATAGCCTCAATCCAAAAGTAAACCTAGGTCTTCCCCTAAACCCATCACACTGGTCTCTAACGTCTCAAGGCATGAATCGAGATCCTAAAGGCATGTCTCTTACGTCTATATCTAAACGCTCACTCGATTTACTAAACATCCTAAAATGAGCAAACGAATAAGGCGATCCAAAAAGGAAAAGGAATGCGAGACGACAACTCGCGGACCTCCCTCAATATCAACTCATATTCTTACCTCTACATTCATACAAATAAAAACACGCTCTTAAAAACGCAACCTGATTTATAATAAAGCCGCAAAAGCGCCAGGGACTCAAAGCCGAACACAGCCAGTCCAAAAACTATAACGGCCACACTCAGCCATAGCAAACAGCCCACGAGGCTAGTCTCAAGGCCAGCAAAGGTCCAATACACATAACCAGACCGTTAAGGTCTTGCTAGGAAACAGGTCATACAAACCTTAACTCCAAAACGAACTACGAAAGGCTTGATCCCTTCAATAGGGTACGTAGCCAGCCTTCACAAGGCACAGCACTAATCCTTAACGCTTTCCGCTCCCTGTAGAGTGGAAAGATCACTTTCAACAGACCTTTCCAACCATCAATTCCGCCTAACTCACTTAAAACTGGCTAACCACTCGCAAGAACATCACGCTAGATGCTCAAGGTTCTAGAAAACTTGGGGGATAACTGTTGGTGTCAAAATCGATCACCGCGGAATAAATGGCTAAAAGTTTCCGTAAAAATAAAAAATACGTTTTATAAAACTCAAGAAGTTGTTTTATAAAATTCTAAGCACTTTCCAAACAAAGGAAATCCTCGGAAAACTTGGAAATTGTCATCTCGTAAGAACGGACGAAACAAACGCCGATTACATGATTGCCCGAGTTAAGCACAAAACCGAAAAAAACCGCATCCGCCGTAAACCGCGAGCAACCGAACCAAGTTCAACGTACGACGAGCCGAACCAACCGGTTCAGCTCGCCGTACGGAAAACTGGTCGGTCCCGGACCAGCAGACCGTACGGCGAGCTAGGTGGCATCAAGCCAGCTCGCTGTACAGCGAGCTGGTCACTTCACAAACAGCTTGCCGACGATCTGAACCAACCTGGTTCGGCTCACCATACGTCGAGCTGACTGTCCCGAGCCTCGACCTCCCACGTCCTCGACTCGAGGCATACGTTCTTCGGCTCGATCATGTTCTGAACCACGATTGAAACTTCTCTCGTTTCGTCTCGATCCGTCCTATCGTTCAAGTTTTACGATAAAAACCGTAAAGTCTTGTTTTCTCGAAAGAACTCAAGGAAATCGTATAGAACGGCAATGGTTAAATGAAACACCAAACATTGCCTAACTATACGATTTACTCGAGATTTTTCATGAAAAATCGTTAAAAACGCGTTTTTAATAAAACCTCAGGTATATTGTAGAAAACGGCAACAATTAACCGAAACATCGAACATTGCCAAACTTTGCAATTAAATCGAGAATTTTATTTAAAAACGGCATCACATCAAGCAACTATCTCGTATAAAGCCGTAAAACGGTTTTATCGCAAAACAGCTCGAAAAGTCTTAAAATGTGATAAAAGCCTATCTCGTGACTTTAATGAAGTCTAGCCCAAAGATACGGCGACGTTTTAACGATTTAATCGCAGAAAGAAGATAAATATCAATTTTGAAGATAAATGTCAAGTTTGAGGATAAATAGAAGATTTCCGCGGGAAAAAAGGAAAGATAAAGATAAATGGAAGATTCTCGATAAACTCAAATCTAGGCGAAATGGAAGGACTAAATGGCCTAGGAAGGGAGTATATAAGCAAGAGGCAGAGGACAGAATTCCAAACATCCGGAAATCACTTCCACAGTAACAACTACTTAATCGTTTCAACAAAAACATACACCAAATATTTTCGAAAAGAACCGGCGAGACATAGCCTAAAAGTCTTAGAACAATATTTTGCAAAAAAGTCCGTCCGTGACTATAAAATCACAAACGCTCGACGACGGCCCCGTCGAGCACGCTAGCCGTCCTAAACAAACGCACCGATCCACTGGTCCGCATACATCCGACTAGGATAATATAGTGCGCTATAAAAGAAATCCAAGCTTTTGGTCAGCACTTCTAGGCAACATAAAAATTGTTCCCGGTGAGATGCTCAGTTCCAACCAAACAAATGGTATAAGCCGAGAACCTATCGCGGATTCTAAATCGGTATGGAATCAAGTTAAAATCGCAACAGACAAAACGAAAGCCGACTAGTCATCACATAGCCTCAATTCGAGAGTAAACCTAGGTCTTGCCCTAAAACCAGCACACTGGTCTCTAACGTCTCAAGGCATGAATCGAGATCCTAAAGGCATGTCTCTTTGCCCACATCTAAACACTCGCGAAAAATCGAGACATTCCGAGTAATAATATTCAGACGCCGAGCTTTGGCCAACGTCAGCATCAATCCACGGCTGATCAACTTATCCGCCTGTGTTCGGGATCGCAGACCCGACTTCGACCAAATCCGGCGACACGACAATAGGGTTCCACTGATCCCACATTTGCGCCTCAAGATTGAGAAATTCGGCCTTCTTCCTCTTTCGTTTAGCCAATCGCGCCTTCTGTTTGGCAGTCTGCACCTCATACAAGTAGTCCGGATGCTGGGTGAGATATAAAGCGCCGACTACGCCCCGAAATTCACGAAAATCGCCACTGGCCCGTTGCGCGTCCTCAAACTCCGCATAAAGAGGCACAAACCGTTCACGATGAATCATCATCTCTGCAGCAACCTCTCTCTTGCCTGCTTTACAGGCGCGACGAACTCTCGCGCCAGAAAGCTCAAGAACGCGATGAGAATCAGCCTCATACTCTTCCCTCACACAGGCAGCCTCCCTTCTAGCGATATCCTAGGCGTGAGAGAGATTGTCACCAATCCCTTCTTTGAGACGAGCGTCCTCCATCTCCGCCGCCTTTGTTCTAGACTCAGCCTTATGAATCTCTGCATCGCTTGCGCTCACCGCTTCGTTCATAAAGCAAAGACCCTGCATAACAAGGGAAATCTTTTGTCAAAAACCCGGTCACACTTATACAAATACGAAAATAGATAAAGGAAAACAGACCTTGTTGAAAACCTTCGACGCAATTCGCAAACGGCGTATCAGCTGGTATTCCGCACGATGTCTCGGCCGGATCAAATTCGGAGGAGGGAGCTGAGAAGTCGATAGAATCCTCAATATTGATATAATCATCGAACAATTGACCTTTGTCAAATGGAACTTCTCTCTCCTGCGGAGATCTAGACCTCTCCATCGTCTCCGCTTCATCATCCGTCTCAACCTCGACGCGATCATTCTGAGAAAAAAACGGATGAATAATAGGCTAGTGCACAAAAACTCTTTTCGGAGAAAAGAATCCTCAGTAAAACGGACCGCCAAGAAGAAGGTTCATGACCAACTTAATATCCTCGAGTAATGGCACGAGGGGAGTAGACACTGCAAAACGCAAATCGCACACAAAGATTAGAGTGCGGCAAAATATATATATTACGCCACCTAAGCACCGTTCGTGGCCCATTCGGTCCTAAACAAAGGAATGCAATTTTCTTCCACCGACGCGCTATCAACTTTCACATAAAAAAAAAAACAATCCTTCCATTCTTGGTCATTCGAGGCAAGCCCTTCGATAACCGACATCCTCGACCGCGGGGATAAATATAAACCACCCCCTTTCGCACGTTTGAACATCAGCATAGCTAAAAGATAGTCCGCATTGAGAGACATTCCATGTTCGTAACCCAGCACCAAAATCACGACGACGTGCTGCAACGCGGTGGGCCGAAGCTGGCTGAACGACATTTTGAACCAATCCGAAAAGCTCAATAATGGCTCGGGGAATAGGGAACCGTAATTGACAGTTCAACAGAAAAGCCTCATAGCATGTGAAGAAACCCGGGGGCGTATTTTCGGCATCTTGACTCCATTCGGGAATGCGAAACTGTACCGACTCAGGAATCGCGCGAGAAATTCCTCAAATCCCTGAGGGAACGAATGGTACTCGTACTCGGATCATCTGTGTTCCTCCGAAGCTTATCCCTCTTTGGCAACACCCAAAACAGACCAATACTTCGTGATCTCTTTCCTACTCACAGCAAACCGCAGGAAGATCAGCTTGGGGAGGGCACAACCACCGGAGATTTCGAGGTCACTTGGATCAAAAATAGATGCGTGAGCATGCTCCGAAGCTTTCCACTCGGAAGACATGTTGAGCAATCTTGGGAGAAAGAGATTCAAAGGGAAAGGAAGAGAGAAAACTTCTTGAATCTTAGATAAGTTATGGAAGGAAGTGAGTAAAGAATCTGAAAGTTTACTCCATATACTTATAAGAGAAAGTTTTACTATTAACCTTTGGACTTTTGGCCATTAAATTCCGCCTATTTCCACTAAACTTGCCAAACAAGTTCGAACCGCTCGAAAGAACTCCACGATTCATACGAGCTAGGGGGGCTAACTGTTGCGGTCAAAATCGGTACGACAGAATCAATGCCCAAAACTTTCCGCAAAAAATCAAAATACGTTTTATAAAACTTGAGAAGTTGTTTTATAAAATTTTAAGGACTTTCTGAACAAAAGAAATCAGCGGAAAACTTGGAAATGGTCATCTTGGAAGAACGAACGAAACAATCGCCGATTACCTGATTGCCCAAGTTAAGCCAAAACCGCAAAAAACCGCAAACACCGTAAACCGCAAGCAGGTTCAACTGAACCAAGTTTAACGTACAACGAGCCGAACCAGTCGGTTCAGCTCATCGTACGGCGAACTCTTCGGTCTCGGACCAGCTCGCCGTACGCCGAGCTGGCTCGGCCAAACCAGCACGCCGTATGGCGAGCTGAACCAACTGGTTCAGCTCACCGTATGGCGAGCTGGTGGCCAAGAACCAGCTCACCGTACGGCGAGCTAGCTCGACAAAGACAGCTCACCGTACGGCGAGCTGGCCGTCTCCCGGTTCAGTTCGCCGTACGTCGAGCTGACCATCCCGAGCCTCGATCTCCCACGTCCTCGACCCAAGGCATACGTCCTTAGGTTCGATATGCTCTGAACCATGGTCGAAACGTCTTTCGTTTCGTCTCAATCCATCTCACCGTTTAAGTTTTACGATAAGAATCGTTAAACTCTTCTTTTCTCGTAAAATTTTGGAAGATCATATAAAATAGCAACGATTAAACGGATCATCGTACATTTTTAAACTATACGATTAACTTGTGAAATCTTATAAAAATAGGCATCGCATCTAGAAACGATCTCGTCTAAAATCGTATAACGGGTTTTATCGCAAAACGGCTCGGACAGCCCAAAAGCGCGATAAAAACCCACTTGCGACTTTAAACAAAATCCAGCCCAAAGATACAATGACGGTTTTGGATTTATTCGCAGAAAGAAGATAAATGTCAAGTTTAAATGTCAAGTTTAAATTTCAAGTTTGAAGATAAATAGAAGATTTCCGCATAGAAAAAGGAAAGATCGAGATCAATGGAAGATTCCCGATAAACTCAAATCTAGGCGAAAAGGAAGGACTAAACCGCCTAGGAAGGGAGTATATAAGCAAAAGGAAGAGGACAGAAGCAGGGGACGAGTTTTCAGAGTGATACGCATGTTAGGTTGAATCAATTGCTAAAATGGTCCATTGGAAGTTGTTGGCTCACTCTCCGAAGAATGGAATGTGATAAGAGTGGAGATGCGCCTTGTGAAGGCTGCCTACATACCCTTGTGAAAGGGATCAATCCTTTCGTAGTTTAACTTGGAGTTAAGATTCTTACAACATTTTTTCCAGCGAGACCTTTATTTTTACTAGCCTTGTATGCTCTTTTCTTGGGATTTATGAAGTCGTGGATTATCTTCTTTTAAAAACGTATAGAGTAACTATACGTGGAGATGTGAGAAAGAGTGCGAGTTGTCATGTCATTTCAATTTCTCAGCGGATCGTGATACTTGTCGTTGTGTAAGATGAGAATTTTTGAAAGCATGTGTTCGAGAAGTCTCATAAACACGCAAATATTGACAAAAAGACATATTTTTGAATCTCATATCGGGTTTTTTTGATACTATGACTTGAAATGTATAGGAACAATGTGCTTGGTTTAGGGAAAGACCTATGCTTACTATCGGCTTAGGGTTTGTGATTACTTTTTCTGCTTAAATCACTCGTTCCGGTGTCGACTTGATTTTGTCTCTATATTGAAGCATTCAAAAATTTTCTGACTTGTGTGACTTGCATTGATCAGGAACCCAGCATCTCTCCAAAGAAAATTTTGAAGTCATCTAGAAGTGCTGACAAAAAATTTGGATTTCTTTTATAGCACGTTATTATCCTTGTTTCAGATGTCTGAGAGCTATCTCTATGGGATGAGATGGCTTAGTCTATTAAAGGACGTTTAGAGTTTGTTGTGATCAGGAACAAACATGATGGTAGATGTTACTGTTTTGAGTCTTCGTGAAGGATTCGTGTGTGAGAACATGTTAGTTTGACTGTTTGATATTCCAAGATGGTGTTTTTATCGAGGAAGTTATTTTTGTCGAAAAGTTGTTCTCCAGGCCTCTGCGACATCTCACGATGCTGAAGATTGGTTTTCCTTTCATATGCCGCATTCCTTGCTTGAAATGTCCGCGGGCTTGAAAGATGTTTTGCGGTGTTGCAAGGTTTTTTTTAACCTTAAGGCATGGAAACGTTTTGGTTTGTGTGCGGATGTTCGCAGCTAAAATTTTGTTTCTGTTTGGATGTTAAATTTTTTTGATTTGCGAGCGAGGAATTAGGACCTAAGGGCCACGTCAATTTTTCCCTGAAAGGAATCTTATTCCTTCATTGTGCTTTGTTAAGAGTACGCCTTCCAATATTTATTTTGAGTTGTTTTTATGGATGTTTCATAGAGCTCTGGAAGCTTTGTTTAGGTGTTTCCTTACATGCCGCGTTTCTTGGGTAAAATATTCCACTTAAAGTGAATTGTGGAGTATATAGACCTTGATCGATTTTTGACAAGTTCAAGTTTTTCGTTAACCGTTTGGCTGTTAATACTGAGTCTTGTTATGAAGAATTTATCATATGACTCATGTTTTTAGATTATACGATTATTATTTGTGTAGTCAGCACTTGGCGTTTTTAGATAGGTCACGAATTATCGTTTGGCCGTTAAGTGATTGGATGGAACGCTGGTCTCTAGTCGCTCAAATGTTTTGGCTTAGCAGGAAAGCTGTGCTCAACCGCATAGCCGAGGACATTCTTGGTCAAAGGTTAGACCATGACACTTTCGTGTTAACATTAAGGTCAAGTTAGTTTATAATTGTCCTTAAAGGGGATGCCGAATTCTGGATTTGGATTTTACGGGAAGGCCTGGCCGAGGGCCAAAGAGCGTTCGTCGAGTTTGATAGGCCAAGTATGCCAAAAAAAATTTGTTTAAGATGGCCGAGGATGGTAGAAAATGATTTTTTCACTTTAGGTTTTCAGTTATACGATGAATGTTTCCTATGGTTTTCCTTTAGTAGTATGAAAATTGTTTCGTTTTTTGTCTGAGGAAGATGAAGCCTAAGAGGCTTGATACTGAATCCATTAGGAGTTAGTTGTAGGATAATGGCTTACTCGGATGTAAGTGAGGGGCAGAAGCCAGTGAGCCATAAGGCTAAAAGAAGAGATTTGTTTGATCGTAGTGCGAAGAGATAAAGTCTAGGTTAGTTGTCCAAAATATGATCATACAACTTTATTTTTTCCTATACGAAAAACGCTTCTTCGAATATCATGTTATGTTGATCTTCGAAAGTTGCTTCGTATGACTTGATCTGACTATACAAAGGATTATTCATGTAAGTTTTACAAGAATGGTTTCTGAGAGAAGTGAATAGAGAAATTTTCTCGCATATTACTCATAATGTTTGTGAGCGAGGATTAGGTTTTTCTCATTCGCATTTTATATTCCAAAGTCATTTTGCATGATACCGATCTTGTTTTCTAGCAAACTGTTTTGTATAAATTTTTTTAATTATACAAAAGTAATGGGTGATTGGCACATTTCATGGAGATTCAAAGTAGCAATGCTTCCAAATACTTTCGAGAAACGTTTCCACTTTGATTTTGATCTTTTGGTTAAAGTTGCACGGTGCTACACATGGAGTTTTACCGAAGGTTGTTTCGTTACGTCTAATCACAAAACGAATTTGTAGGTTTCTTAGGCGGAACGATTCGGTTATCCAGCGGTGGATCTAGTCAACAAGCAGAGAGAAAGCGTTCCCTTTGTAATGATAGCTTCTACATGTGTTCTCGACTCTTCTTTGTCGCAAATTTTTTTGGGGCTTTGCCTGTTTTCACTTGGTTCGACGCAAACTGGGAGCAATGTTTTGATGTTTGAAAATTCATGGTGTAATTTTTAACTGTTTAGTCATGCCTCTAGCGTTTAGAAAAATTTTAGATTGTGGTTTGCCTTTCGGACGGTTTGGATGCATCATTTCAATGCCTAAATGTCGCAAGAGTTTACTTTGTTAAAAGCGTTTCTTATGCCAAGGCAAAAAGTCTTTGAAGTATGGGAGTATATGAGTATAGTATAGTATAGTATAGTATAGTATAGTATAGTATAGTATAGTATAGTATAGTATAGTATAGTATAGTATAGTATAGTATAGTATAGTATAGTATAGTATAGTATAGTATAGTATAGTACTCCCTCCTCTTCTTTACGAAATAAAATCGATGAATTTGTATTTTGGAGGATTGTGTACGTTTTCTCTTTCAAGGATTGGGATGATTGACAATCTGAGTCGATTTAATGACGAAGGTGGGATTGTGACTTGGTGGTTTTTAGGTTGACAACTTGGATTATGTCGGGTTTGAGAAAATTGTTAGGAATGAGTCGGTTTTAAGAAGACGTTCTTGTCTCTAGTTCTTTCTTTCTCTAGGAAGCGAGCTGAGTATATGTGGTGATCTTCTCTCAGTTTTGCGAGGATTTGGATCGGTTTCAAAGATGTGCCTGAACAGCAAAGAAACAATAGATAGGAAAAATTGCCTAAAATTTATTAGTTGGCTAGATTATCTTCCAAGATTTTATGTTCCTTAAAGTTTACGGCAATCTTCATAGATGGTTTTTCTGTTCGTAGAAAAATTCCAAGTCTGATTTAATTTTTTTTTCTAATCGGACATACCTTTGTATTCTCGAAGATTTATGTTTGCCTCTTCTCCGTTTTTCTTGCTCATTTTCCTTCCTCTTCTCGTGTTTATCCACCCCTTACGCATAGTAAGAGTATCGATTCTTCCAGGATTTCTTTACTTTCCTGGCCATGTTTAGGCTGAAGCCTTGGTTCGGTGATCCATATTTTTCCTATCTGAGTTTCAATCTCTGTATAAGTGGGTTTAGAAAAATGAATAAGTACCTCATCAAAAGTCTTTTGGCGTTTACGAGAAGCCAAAGGTGACCAAGAGATGTCAAGGGCGATGAGGTCGTAGAGACCATGGATAGAGGCTAATAGGCGAAGTTCACTTCTTGGATCGTGGTCCATCTCTTTCCTTTCGCAAGAGTCTTTTTGTATGACCTTTGTTTCATATTCCGAAGGTTCTATTGTAGATTAGTGTATTGGTATGGCCTAATTCTACGAAAGTTTTCCTGAAAGAGGGAAAAAATGATGTTTTTGTAAAATGTTGTATGGCTTTATCCTAAGAAGGTTATCCCGCAAAATGTTATTGATTATTTTTTTACAAAAGATATTTCGTAAAATGTTGTCGAGCTTAATTTAACGAAGCTTATTCTGCAAAATGTTAACGAGATTAATTTTACAAACTTTTGTAAAGATGTTTGGAGTTTGGCTCTACGAGAGCCCTTTTTGGAAAATCATGTTTTGCAGCTATACCAAAAATTTAGTTCTGAGTTTTATATCAGAAACTATAGCTGCGGTGGGCTTAACTAATGCGACTAATGTTAACCATAAATGTTCCCGTTTTGGTAGGATTGATCAGAGGGATTTTTGAGTAGTTTTATGGGACAATGGATCTAATCATATAATATTTATAGGGTGTTAAGTTAACCGTTATCTTTTTATAAGATTGATTTGATTTTTTTACGAGAACAAGTCTTTGCTACTTTTATAGTAAAGTTTCAACGATAACTTCATCCGAGACGAAATAAGAGACAGTTCGGTCAAGACTCGAGGGACATGGCTATGAGGGTGAGATGAGAGTACGTACCAACGTGAGCGGAGGGACTAGGCTTTGTGGTCGCCTTGTGGCGATCAACGTCGAACATATGAGCTCGCCTGCTGGTGACTCGGAGGGACAAGGTCCCAGTTGCCTGCTGGCGACCCAGACAAAAAAGGCCCTAGTTGCCTGCTGGAGACCCAGATGGACAAGGTCTTGGTCGCCCGCTGGCGACCCGGAGGGTGATGATCCAGGTCACCTTCTGGTGATCCAGAGGGAGATAGTCCAATTCTTTTGTTGGTGACCCAGAGCGGGCAAGTGGGCTAGTGGGTGACTGGGCTAGCGGGCGAGCGGGCTATCAGGTGAGTAGGATAGCGGGCCAGCAGGGTAGTGGATAAGTGAGCGAGTGGGATATCGGGCGTGCGGGTTAGTGGGAGGGTAGGCGGGTGGGCTAGCTGGCTAGCAGGCTAGTGGGCTAGCGGGCAAGCAGGCTAGTAAGAGGTGTGATGGCCCTTTTGTTCCATCCTCATATGTTCCTGTTGATTGTTTTATAGACTTTTTGGAAAGGTTTCGTTTTGTTTAACGGAAGCTTGTTTTGTAAAACTTGTCATTGATCCCAAAAACCTTCCGCAAGAACCTTTTTCTGATATTTTCGTGTATGAAGTAAAATTTGTTTATTCCTTGTCTGGGATGAAATATACGAAGTTTTTTCTTGTAGCCTTATGCAAATAGGTCGGTTTGTGCCATATTGTTTTCTTTAACATTTCTTGGTCATATTTTCTTAAGGCATAATTTCTGATAGAATTTTAGCAGTTGATTTTCCCATGACAGATTTTGACCCCAATAATTGGAAATTGATAAAAAAAAACGTTGGGTACTGATCAGCATGGGCTTCGTTCGATGCTCAGAGGAGCGTCGGTCGATGCTACTCATAAAGTTGAATCCTCGACAGCTTCTGCTCGCGGGTAAGACATACTTTTCAGTAAAACAAGCATAACTTTAAATATAGGATTCTGATTGACCTCAAACCAGTAGCATTGCAAAGCTAACTCAATGTTCTATCCTGTTTCAATAGATGAGTCCAATCTCACCACGTGAAGATCTACATCCACTGCTAAATTTATGACGCTTCTGAGCAGTTATGCATCTCAAAAAGCTCCAAAGTTCCCAAACATACCTAAATTTGAAAATGACCTAAAACAGATCCTCAAAGTTCATAACGGACACAATATATATGGCCTATAATATGGCGTAAAATTGGTAAATCCAAGGACGTATCATTTAACTCTATAAAACAATATAACTGACACTCAAAACAAAACACAAAGTTATTAGACACCTCCTAATAGCTAAACACTAGTGCCATGTAGTTTGAGATTGGTTAAAATAAAATTAAAATTCGCTAGTTAATGAGATGCAATAATCCGTTTTTCTCTGTCTCGGGTGTTGATCGCCACCAAAGGCGGTGTCAACTGATACCACACATACAAGATAAATCTCCTTTCAAGTTAAAGTGTTAGGGAGTCCAAATAATTGATTCATCAATCAGCAGAATTAGAAACTTTAGACACTCAAACACATGTTTGTAGAAAAAATAATAGATAGTCTCAAAGTATAACATAACAAATAAAAAAAGCAAATAAGTGCAAACATAAATCCGAAATAAATCAAAGCGAAAGTAAAAACATCTATAGTAAAGGAGTAAAAAGACAGCACTACTCCTCATCTGAATTCTCTGCACGACCTGCAGCAGCTGATGGTGATCTCGCTCTGGTGCATAATGGACGCATGATTATGAAGCTTGAGACTCTGGGCCAGATGGCCTGTGTAACAACCCATGACTTGGCCCAAAAATTTTCATAAGGCAGATGGGCCTGTCTACGGCCCAATAGGGTTAAAACCCTAGAGTTTCCTTCTCCTTCCTATATAAAGGGACTGCCTCCTTCTCTTTTGCCTCATTTCACAAAATGCGAAGCGAAGCTCTGCAGAAAAATCCCGGGAGACACGAAAACCCTAGCCGTCAACTTCTTCTGCGCCTCCTTCTTCTTCTTCTTCTTCTTCTTCTTCTTCTTCTTCTTCCCTTCGCGATCTCTCTCTTCTCCATCCTCGCCGTCCGTCTCTTCTCTTCTCACCGACGTGGTGGTGGTGTAGCCGACGTGGAGGTTGCGGTGGTGGTGCCGCGTGATGGTGATGTAGAAGTGTGTGTGGTGGTGACTAGATCTCGTCTCTCTGGTCCTCAGATCC
>CAKOAT010141376.1:0-16263 GCA_932364175.1 Eruca vesicaria subsp. sativa | reverse complement strand
CCCTCCATTTTCGTTTTCCCTATGCGCAGGACTGTAAGTAGAAGTATGAGGATACGGGTGGATCGGATTTCATGAAAAGATGCGTCCGCCGACTCCTGGGACCAGTAAGGACACGTAGGGTTGTCTAATTGAGTAGACACGTGTCCGTAACACCCTTTCGTTAAACTCCGGTCGGACGCCGGGGGACTGGGTTGTTACAATTGGTATCAGAGCAGGGGTTAAGATCCCTTAGTGTCATCCTAAGGGGTCAGCAGTTCAATGTTTTCAAAAGTTTTAAGTTCAATGTTTTCAAAAGTTAATCGGTCTTGTTTGGAAAGAGAATTATTATGATTGAGAAAGTTTTAGAATATTTTAAAAATGTGAAACGATTTCAAAACCACCCGGTGTATATGTACTTCGACTATGGTTCTGATTAGATCTTTATTTCCGGGTGTATTTACGTGACCAATAAGAGTGGAGGATGTTGTGCATGCATTACGGGCGTAGGGGCAGCCGGGAGTATGCCCGTAAGCTTCATCATGATGAGGAGAGTAACTGGTGTTGCATATGTTCTCGGATCCTGTGGAGAAGTTCAAGGAATTTTCGTTCAGGTTTCTTTTTGAGCAGACAGTAAAGTGTAAGGTGTTGATGCCACATTTCCGGAGGATAGCAATGCAGGTCGCATACTACAAGGTCAGGTGCAGTCTCAGGTTTCACCGAGGAAGCATGGCCGCCCATGCAAGATGCCGAGTGATGGTGGGGAGCCTTCGAGGGTGTTCACCAGGAAGTGTCAGTGTGGGACCGTGCTTCAGATTGCTTAGGAAGGTTGGTCACTTGCTGGATATACAGAGGACTTCTTCGACCAAGCTAAGAGGGCCAGGCAAAGACTGCGGAAGAAGGGTGTCGGTTTTCTAAGGCTAGGGCGTTAGGACACTGTCGATGAGGTGGTATCGAAGTATGATGATGTGCTGGTTTGGCGAGTGTCGGTTTGGTGTTTGTCGGGTTGGCTAGTTCTCGATGGTATATGTGATCGGAGATGAGTTTGCGACCTCCTAAACTATTGTAGTCACACACCATTTTAATTATTGGATTCATTCGTTAGCTTTTAAAAGATCATGATCAAAGTTATTATGCCCTGCGTGTCGTCCGCGAATGATATGTGATAAAGTGAGTTACTGGAGTTAGGCCGAGAGTTTGGAGTACGGGACTCGATCATTTGTGAAAATTCAAGGTGTTACCATTTAGGAGTTCCTCAGTGGACCTATAAAGAGTTTCTCCGGAGAATATATGCACTATGATGGGAATGAGAGATCACCAAGGTAGCTTGCCCGAGCTGGGTTGTATGCTCGTGTGTTGAAATAGGAGGATGGTGGAGGGTACAATATCACTGCGCAAACGGAGTTACTGGTACGAGAAATACATAGGAGGTTGTTAGGGATCAGGTATGCTTGATCGAGAGCGGGGGGGAGTCAAGAACAAAGTTGAAAAGGACGACGCTGATTGAGGATACTCTTGGGATAAAATGGTTGTTGTTCATAAAGAGATAGTAGGGCTTTCTCGGGCTGATGTGATGGAGCAATGGGGCTGACATTCCATATAAATAGGCATAAGATGTATGGAGTATCAAAGAAAGATTACCCTTGGGACAAGATGATAAATGATGGTGGTTTCAGGGATTCTACAGAGGATGTAGGTTAGCTGGGAAAGGCAGAAGGGTGAATCGATGGCAGATTACTGCAATGATTACATGCTCTACAATGGAGATGAGACACCGCAACATTGGACCTTATTGCGTGGTCGCTAAGTACATGGTGCTCAACGCGTGTGGCGTGCATGTGTGCGGGGCTGGTTAAAGGAAAGCGGAGAAGTTAATTACCATTAGTGGAATCGGTGTACGATAATAACTACCACTCGAGAATAAAGATGACCCCATACGAGACTTTGGTGGGAGGTGGTGTTAGATCACTTGTTGAAACCGAAGTGGGGGAGAGCTAGGGGGCTATAGCCGGGAATTAACCTAGAAAGCTACTAAGCAAGTGGAAATATTTGATGGAGAACTAGATGAAGCTCACCACAGTCTACAGGTATACCAACAAGCGTCATAAGGATATGGAGTTTGCGAGGGTGATAAGGTATCTTCGGACGAGAATGCTATGGAATTAGTACGGAGTACAAGCTAAGGGCCATATGGTTATGGAGCACGGGATCGTTCACGATCATGAGAAGCATAATGAGAATTGGTTAAAGTCATCAGTTAATTTTTCAGAAGTCATGGGATGGTAAGTGTCAGGGTTCGCCATGGTACATCAAGAAATCTGAGATGTAGGGAACTAGAAAACGGTAGTAAGAGAAATGAAATGGAGTATCTTCTCGGGGTAAGAAGGTTGATGTTCATAAAGGGATAGGAGGACTTTCTCGGGCTGATGTCTACACGTCCCACTAGCGAGCCATGGTGGGTGATTACAACAACTATACATACCGCGATGGAATATGACATATGGAGGTACCAGTATGAGGCTGGAAGAACGGGTCATGTGAGGTCATGTAGGCTCGATCGAAAGTGGGGGAGATCTAGAGTTCAAGTTGAAAAGAGATCCAAGGTTTACATGACAAGTGGAACGATCTTATATGGGCTAGGAGGAACACAAGGCAGCCGACAAGTGGTGCTAAGAGACACCTTTGGATGGTGGAATCCACAGATGAGGATGCCTGAGCCGAAGTACATGTGGGCATAAAGGGTAAAAGTATATCAGAGTAGCGCAGCGGAAGCATGGGGGCAAGCCGGCAGCACACTACAATAGAGGTTTGATTCACGATGATACCAAAAATTGGTCGAGTAAAAGATTGTAAAAGTACCATAGAAGACATTCGGGAATCAGTAGTAAGAGTACTTCCCACTATAACTATAAACAGAGTATGGGCGAAGTTGGAGAACTGCAAGGAAATGTTGTCTTTAGAGAATGGACGAATGATGGATCTCCGTAAGGTTAGTGAGCCAGGATGTTCAGAAACCGGTATGGAGTAAAGTGACGCGTGATGCCCACGTGGTTGGGGATGTTTGGGGTTTGAGTTCTGACACGCAGAATTCGGGGACGAATTCTATTAAGTGGGGGAGATTGTAACAACCCATGACTTGGCCCAAAAATTTTCATAAGGCAGATGGGCCTGTCTACGGCCCAATAGGGTTAAAACCCTAGATTTTCCTTCTCCTTCCTATATAAAGGGACTGCCTCCTTCTCTTTTGCCTCATTTCACAAAACGCGAAGCGAAGCTCTGCAGAAAAATCCCGGGAGACACGAAAACCCTAGCCGTCAACTTCTTCTGCGCCTCCTTCTTCTTCTTCTTCTTCTTCTTCTTCTTCTTCCCTTCGCGATCTCTCTCTTCTCCATCCTCGCCGTCCGTCTCTTCTCTTCTCACCGACGTGGTGGTGGTGTAGCCGACGTGGAGGTTGCGGTGGTGGTGCCGCGTGATGGTGATGTAGAAGTGTGTGTGGTGGTGACTAGATCTCGTCTCTCTGGTCCTCAGATCCNCTTCTTCTTCTTCTTCTTCTTCTTCTTCTTCTTCCCTTCGCGATCTCTCTCTTCTCCATCCTCGCCGTCCGTCTCTTCTCTTCTCACCGACGTGGTGGTGGTGTAGCCGACGTGGAGGTTGCGGTGGTGGTGCCGCGTGATGGTGATGTAGAAGTGTGTGTGGTGGTGACTAGATCTCGTCTCTCTGGTCCTCAGATCCAGATCCCGTTTCCAGATCCCGTTTTCCAGATCTAGGCTAAGGTGAGGTGATTCGAAAACCAGATCTATCTTCTTAATCTCTATTCTGATTGATGCGAGAATTAGGGTTGGATAGTCCTTGTTTGAAAGTTAAGTTGATAGATCATAATGAGAGTTAGGTTGTTAGATGAATGAATCATGATGCATAAGAACCTTCACACTGTTTAAATGGGACTTAATGAACTGCCTTGTGTTGATGTGGATAATGATTGGTATGAATGATTGTGTGAGTGATTTGTGTCCCATTCTATGATGATGAATGAAAGCTAGGTTGTTAGAAAGAAGTGAATGCTTAAGTTGATAGATTTGTTAGTTGGTAACAGTTGTTAATAATGATGAATGTAAAGTGATCTGCTTATAGTTTCTAAAGTTAAAGATAGATGAATATGAAGTGATATCTCTTGGTCTTGATGTATAAGATTATGAATGTTATGTGAATTGTGTGAGACACCGATAACGGGTGGCGTCTAGAGTCGAGTATAAGAATGTAAACAAGAATGACTTAAGGTGAATTAAGTATGAGGATGAGAATGATAAGAAGTATGAGTATGAGTACGAGTACGACTATGAGTATGAGTACGAGTATGACTATGAGTATGAGTACGAGTATGACTATGAGTATGAGTATGAGTACGAGTATGACTATGAGTATGAGTACGAGTATGACTATGAGTATGAGTATGAGTACGAGTATGACTATGAGTATGAGTAGGAGTATGAGTACGAGTATGAGTACGAGTATGAATACGAGTATGAGTATGTATGAGTATGAGTATGAGTATGAGTATGAGTATGAGTATGAGTATGAGAATGAGAATGTGTATAAGTATGAGAATGAGAACGTGTAAGAGAATGTGAATGAGAACGTGTAAGAGAATGAGAAAGTGGATAAGAACATGTATGAGGATAAAGTCGTGTCAATGAACTTGCTTGAAGTCCTGTTTGGACCACCGAGAACGGGTGGGCGTCTAGAGTCTAGGATGTGTAACCTGCGGGACAGTAGCCTAACACGAGGTACCCGCAGGGGGCCCACGGGACAGTAGCCTAACACGAGGTACCCGTGGGCGAGAAGTGAATGGCCGTGCAAGGACGGCGTACGCAGAAGAGACCTCTGGGAGGGACCTGCGGGATAAGAAATAGGCGCCTTAAGATCGAGTCAAACATGGCTATTAAGACCGGGGTGGCAGACAGTGCTGGGAGCCAACGAGCTGCAACTCGGATAGTCATTTAGGAAGCTGTAGGGGGGACGGATTTCCCGAGAGAGGGCGCCCCTTCCAGGTTAGGCCGGAACGTGTAGGGACATCCGTAAACGGCTATAGGTCCTTAAGTCTAGGTTGATTGATGAGTCTAGTTTATAGATTGTTTGCGTGATTGAACCCATGTGAAGCAATGACTGAGTTCTTGCGGTGTATGAATGCTAGGGTGTTAGAATTCCATGTTGAGATGCCATAGTATGGTTTGTATGTTGCATATTGAATGTAGTGGCTGGTCGGTCCTGTTGCCGTATGAGGTAGTGTAGAGTATTATGCGGGCAGGCTGGGCTAGAGTCACTTCACTGAGTAACCCCAATTGCTCATCCCTCCATTTTCGTTTTCCCTATGCGCAGGACTGTAAGTAGAAGTATGAGGATACGGGTGGATCGGATTTCATGAAAAGATGCGTCCGCCGACTCCTGGGACCAGTAAGGACACGTAGGGTTGTCTAATTGAGTAGACACGTGTCCGTAACACCCTTTCGTTAAACTCCGGTCGGACGCCGGGGGACTGGGTTGTTACANCCCTCCATTTTCGTTTTCCCTATGCGCAGGACTGTAAGTAGAAGTATGAGGATACGGGTGGATCGGATTTCATGAAAAGATGCGTCCGCCGACTCCTGGGACCAGTAAGGACACGTAGGGTTGTCTAATTGAGTAGACACGTGTCCGTAACACCCTTTCGTTAAACTCCGGTCGGACGCCGGGGGACTGGGTTGTTACAGCCTGAAGAGCGTCTACCATTATGCGCTGGAAATCTCCACCACCTGAATAAGTAACTCTGGAATGGCAAGATACTCTGGAAAGGGGCAGCTGGGGAACTAGCAATGTCAGCTTCCTCAACAGGTGCATCTGTAGCGCGAGATTCAGCACGTCTACAGTGTCTAATTGGCACAGTAAAGGAGAATGAGGTTACGAGTGAAACCGCGTCTGGTAGGGTTACCTCTGATGTCCGTGACACCCCTGTTGGGTAGCTCGATCAAGTGTTGACCTGCCTCGTCAAAGAAAGACTAAAGGAGACTGTCCTTTAGCCACTGTCCACTCCTTAAATGGGTCTCATCCTTAGAAGAGCTCTCACTTCGGACGATGGTGTGATCCAACCGAATCTCAAAATGCTGGAAGATTGCTGTGACAATACTCCCAACTGATTTCCTCTTCGAGCTCGTCTCAGTATGTAGTTTCGTATCAGGTGATTGGAAAAAATATCTCCTAAGTTAACCACATTGTCTATGGGTAAAGGATCAACCATCTTCCTCATCGAGTATTAGAGCAGTGTCCGCTCCTTTATTCTCACATTTTTTCTCCATCTTGCATAACAAGTGTCTTTAAGGACCTTGACGAAGTAGCATAAAGTCGGATGGCGGCGGATTTTGAGTAAAAAAAAAACGAAAGCAAATTAGGCACATAACTCCTTAATATGGGGAAATTAAGGCACAATGCAAGAAAACTCAGGGTTTTGGTGGGGATGTTCATTGTGTTCCTTATGTTCCAAACCAGTACCCACATTATCTTCTTCTCCATATCCACTCTCACGCTCACCATAGTTCCTACTACATGAGCTTTCATTCTCAACTCTTGGTAGTTGCTCGGTTATTTGAGCTATTTCCAATTTTTAGGTGTCCTCTACATGCAAAATACTTCTTCTTTGTTTTTTATCCACCGATGTTAGATTAACAAAAAAATCTTCATCATCCAAAATATATGATTGTCTCTTAGGTTCCACTACCAGTGGAATGTAAACAAATTTCAACCTCTTCGTAAACGGATTTATTCCCATCTTCCTGCATATTTTCTCCTTCAACAACAAATAAGTGATCTCCTCCAATGATGATGTCCTAAAGGATATACCATACAAAAGGCCATCGGTTGTAATCCATTCATAATTATCCCTAGACTTAGAATAATGTCCATCATAATCAATGTGTATGTTTGTAGAAGAAATACTCATCTGCAATTAAAAAAAAAATTAACCACAAAGTTATACTTGATTTATTGCTGGTTATACAGTTATAGCATGTTAATTATACGAAGTTATACCTTCTTACACAGTTTTATCAGTAACCAACATTTTTCAACTTTTCCCAAGTTTTTCCAACTTTTCTAGTTCTAGCTATTTGTCCTCTTCAAAATACAAATCTCATTTTTCATTTCCCAATAGTTATCAGCTTGGATTCCCAATGTTCTATCTTTTCTTTTTCTTATGATTATAGTTGTTAATTATCCAATTCCATAATAGATAGACCATTCACACATTTTAATCCTCAATTACTCTAGTCCAATTAGAATTGTAATTTGGAATTTCTGTAAACCGATCATGTATGGTGGATTCTAAACATTGGGTTACGACGAGTTAGAAACGATTTAAGATACATACCCTGTCAATGGAATCAATAGCTCAATGATTCAGCACCCAAGCGGACGAATTCAACCGACCTAAGCGATGATAACGATGAAGAAGAAGAAAGAAACGAATCTTGCGGATGAGAGAGAAAAAACAGATCACTCCCAATTTGGAAATAAAAATAATTCAGAGGATTCTCGATTTTGACTAATTTTGACCAATTTGATTGGTCATTAATTCGGTCAACTAGGGAGGGGCACTTTCGACATTAACCACCCATATGGGAAGTATGAGAATACAGAGGAGTATGTGACAATGAGTAAGAGTATGTCAGAATGAATTTTGCCTCATTAAGAGCATAACATCATTTCACCCTATTCTTGATTTAAGAATTTAATTATTTTCAAACGAGGGGTGTCGATCGATATCCAGAAAAGTATTGATCAACACCTAGTGACGAGACGGGGCTTCTTTATAACTCGACAATTGTCCTTCTTACCTAAAGCCAAAACACACATAGAAATTATACCCTCAATTTCTCTCTCGTTTGAAAATTGATTCGTTGATTCAAAAGCCAAATCCATTCGACATTCAGAAGGTATGTTTTCGAAATCTCTAATTTTGAGAAGTTTTTTAGGGTTTGTGAGAAAACTATATAGAACCGGATTTTAGGCCTGATTTAGAACACATTAAGGTGATGGAATGGTAGACTAGGTGTTATCGACCGTTATTAGTGATGGTTACTACATTTGAGACTTGAATTGATTGGGTTTTTTCAGATTCGTGAGTGAGTGTAGATCGACACCATGCTACTATCGATCGACACTAGTCGATGTGTTACGACCTTACTAATATATTGCTTTTCCTTTTGATATTTGATTCAGATGGATGAGAGAAAGAAGAAAATAGCACTTTGAGCATGCTGAGAACTGAAGCTTCAGAGCAATACCGATTCCATGCCACCCTCCTTGTCCTAAAGAAGTGGAAGATAAAATTTAGATCATTAGCCACCTTGAAGACCCTTGGAAGGCACTGGCAGAGGAGGCATGCACCTGTAGGAGGTGGATCGCCCCATCCCTCAAGGCCCACCGAATAACAAGAACTGCCCACTTAGGAGTAACCCAGGTCAGCCCAAGCTGCTCGCACCTCGGCTCGGCCTAAGCTCAGCCACCTTTGCGACTAAACGACAAAAGGGAACCGAGTGGTGCACGACTTGATGGGCCAACCAGGAAGCCCATCGGCGAGAGGCCTCTTAAGGGATATTGACCTAGGTCATTAGGGAGGAGCAAAGCATGCTATAAAAGGGGAGAAGGAGACGGCAAGAAAGGGGATCCGAAATCGAGCCCTCACTTGCAAGGCGGCTAGAACTAGGGTTTTCACCTCTTTGTATTCTTCCGACTTGTGCTTTCACGGCCGAGCTCTCCGAGCATTGTCGTCTCACCTCGTTTGTTTCCTTATTTCTACACTAACTCTCTCAGCAATAAACTTACTCTTTCACTCATAAATAGTAAAATGTGTTTGAAATAACCCACCGACGAGTCCAGTCACTCTCTTACTGATACAAGACCGAACTCCATTCAAATAGTTGGCGCCCACCGTGGGGCATAACAAAGTAGTGTCAACATAGGAATGAGTTCGAGTAACGATTCAACCTCCGGCGAAGAAGGGGACGCAGTAGCACCGACTCCGGCCACTGCCGTACCACTCGATCCGACTTTCATCGACTCCGTCATGGAACGCTTTGCACGCCAAGACGAAGCACAGAGACAGACGACCGAGAACCTCGCCGCTATAGCAGCCATCCTCGCGCCGTTCGCCGAGACGGCCGCCACTAACCAGCCTTTTCGACGACATCTGTTCAACACTGACCGAACAGCAAACCCTAATGACCAAGTCACCGGAGAACAGACCCACGGCACCGAGGAGCAAACCAACATCTCCGGAACCCCAGATCTATAAACTATCCAGAAAATCGCCGCTCTCAAGCAAGCCCTCCTCGACATAAACTCAAAGATCCATGGGGTCACGACCTCCGCTCCGCTCATCAAGAGCATCCTCGCGGACACTCTTCGAACACCGTTCACTAGCGAGATAACCAACGTAAGGCTCTGCAAGATGGACAAGATCCGCTTACCGACCTACGGTCTCTTGGACCTGACTGCTCATATCACGTCCTTCAATATAGCGATGAGGCGACAAAACTTCTCCGACGAGGAAAAAGACGCCGGATTTTGCCAGCTCTTTGTCAAGAGTTTAACCGGTGTGGCCCTCACATGGTTCACCGGCTTGCCGGAAAACTCTATCGACAGTTTCCACGAATTCTCATCTGTGTTCCTAAAGAACTATATAATGTTCACGCGCGAAGAAGCCACCGCTTCGGATCTCTTGAACCTTTCTCAGGCACAGGGGGAGAGCCTTCGCAGTTTTATGGAGAAGTTTAAGGGCATCGTATCCAAAGTCAAAGTCCCAGACAGCATTGCTGTGGACGCCGTTATGAAAACCCTGTATGTACACTCAAAGTTCTGAGACAACCTGTACCGTCATCCGACTAAGTCCCTCTCCGACGTCATTGCTCGGTCCAACAACTTCATCCGCATGGAAGAAGATATAAAAGCAATCATCAGCAAGCAGAACACGATGAAGCAAGCGCCAACTTAGAGTAGCGACACCCGTTCGGAGCCACCACAACACGTTCCCCAGCAACAAAGTGAATCCAAAGAAAAATTTCGTTTACATGGTCGACGAAGACGACCTCCCGGGGTCCACAATCGTGTTCCGAGGACTGGAATGGAACCATTGGGACAGGGCTGAAAGCGAGCAAAAGACCTCAGGTGCACCTGAAGCGTTAGGGTCGAATCCCGCGGAACTAGAGAAATACTGCTCCTATCACAAGAGCAAGAAGCACGACACGAAGGAGTGTAAAATCTTATACGAGCACTTCCTCTTGTCTCTCGCCAGCGGAAATTGGAGATTGAGCCTCCCAAAGCAAATTCGAAGAGCAACAGTTGGAGCAAAAATGAAGACAAGAGGGCTCAAAAGTCTTAGGGCAAGACTCCGAGCGCCGAGCAGAAGACGGATACCAAGGAAACCGCTCCTAAAGCGAACCAACGAATGAATGATTCCACCCACTCGTCGGGTGCTCGTCTCGGCAACCAAACCATTACGAGAAAACGATTCGACTGTCTAGTGAGATAAGCTAACGAGCAGATTACCCGATTACCGAGTCAAGGCGAACAAACGAATGAATGATCCTATTCGCTCGTCGGGTGCTTGTCTCTGAAACCGAACCAATACGAGCAAATGATTCGACTGTCTGGTGAGATAAGCTAACGAGCAGACAACTCGATTACTGAGTCAAGGAAAACCAACGAATGAATGATCCCATTCGCTTGTCGGGTTCTCGTCTCGTTACCCAAATCAGTACGAGAAAACAACTCGACTGTCGAATCAAGATACGATGACAAGAAAACAACTCGGCTATCAAACCACGACAAGCGAACACGCGGACGATCTTACCGACTAATCGCGTGCCCGTCTCGGTAACCGATTCGAGGATATCTTTGCGTTCCTGACCCTGTTATTCAGTGAACCCGATCTGCTAAAATCCATTCTCAAGCTGCCGAGCAACTCGACAATGGACTGGGGGGACTTACTATAGGAGGTGGATCGCCCCATCCCTCAAGGCTCATGAATTACAAGAACGGCCCACTTAGGAGTAACCAAGGTCAGCCCAAGCTGATCGCACCATGGCTCGGCCCAAGCTCAGCCACCTTTGCGACTAAACGACAAAAGGGAACCGAGTGGCGCACGACTTAATGAGCCGACCAGGAAGCCCATCGGCGAGAGGTCCCTTAAGGGATATTGACCTAGGTCATTTGGGAGGAGCAAAGAATGCTATAAAAGGGGAGAAGGACACAGTGAGAAAGGAGATCCGAAATCGAGCACACACTTGCAAGGCGGATAGAACTAGGGTTTTCACCTTTTTGTATTCTTCCGACTTGTGATTTCACGGCCGAGCTCTCCGAGCAATGCCGTCTGGCCTCGTTTGTTTCCTTATTTCTACACCGACTCTCTCAACAATAAACTTACTCTTTCACTCATAAATAGTAAAATGCCTTTGAAATAACCCACCAACGAGTCTAGTCACGCTCTTATTGATACAAGACCGAACTCGGTTCAAACAGCACCCATCAACCAATATCCGAGAAATGGGATGATTACGATAGATTTTTTTATAAGGACTGGCAAGGCGTTATTATTGAGCCCACGTGCTTTGCTGTCAGAGGCACTTTCAGGAGAGTGGGTATTAAGGAAGACTTGGCAAAGGTGTTCTCAAAACTCGGGATGGGGACTATGGCCACTAAGGCATATTCTTGACCCTGTTTTGGCCTGACATTTCATGGCCACGGTTAAGGTCTATTACACAAGCGAGAGGGTCAAGAAGTTGAATGATGATACTTTGACCTTCTTCATCAGAGGCATCAGGTATAAACTCTCCATTCTGGATCTGTAAGAAACAGAAGAGGAGACGTTGATAGGTGAGATTTGTATTTTGTGTTGTGTAATTAAGTGAAACTTTATCCTCTATTGGTATAAGTACGATAGGTAGACTGATTAATAGGATATTTTATGAGTTATTTTGGATTGTGTTGATTATGATTTTATCATAACAAAAAAAAAAATCTCGTTCGTTATTAGTAATCATGATGTCATTACACTGTCTGCTTATATGTTTTTCGTTAATATTCTCCTTGTCTCATTTGAAATCTTACTATGTAATGAAATCGAGTTTATGTATACCTGAACAAATGAAAAATGACTCTAGTATACAGAACATAGCTGGTATAACCATAAAATCAGTCATTGTAATAGAGTAAAACCAAGATAAATGGAAACAAATATAAAGTACAACTTTGATGTTTTCTGTAAAGCTGCAATTTTGGTGAAACTTCAATCACAAAAATACTAGGCTAAAAATCTCCCGTCCACCAGCTTTTCGAATTTCTAATCTCACTCTTTCCCCCCCCCTTCCCAATCCAATTAGTACTAAAACCCTTACTTTTACGTTTTCCCACATTCTCTAGATTTCACTTTTTCTCTCTTCCCTTTATCTATCTTTCTCTCTCTCTCAATCAAAATCCCCCAATGTCAAACCCAATTACGACGGCTTCATCTTCCACGACCGGTGGTCGGAGACGACGAGTAAGAATTCTGGGAATACCTAAGAGGTGTTGGTGCGAGGAGAGCATCACCAAGCTCATCTCCAAGTCCGGTCCAAATCAATATCACCAGTATTATCGGTATCTCGATGCGGCAAAAAAGAGGGTAACATCTGTTTAGATTTAGTTATCAAAGGGTTGCTCTCTTAAATATTCTGAAAAAATGTTGGAATGTTGTAGCTCGAGAACGACGATCAAGTCTTCAAATGGGTCGACGAATCTTTCACCGGTGAGATTGAACAGTTGGAGTACCAAGTTCGAATGCTAGAAGAAGAATTTCGATTGCTGAAAGCAAAAATAAGAAGTGAAGGTCCCAAAATAATGCCTAAGATAATGATATCAGGATGTTGTGTTGTTAGTATCATCATTGTAGTTGTAGTTCTCGGTCGAATTATGATGTACAAGTGATTCCTTAAGCTAGTGACTTTGTCAAACATTCTGTTTTGTCTAAGTATTTTGTAATTTATGCGAAGTTAAACATTATGTTTGTGTAAGTTTTTCTAAGTTTCTCCTAAATTATGTGAACTTAAAATACTACGAAGTATGGTCAATTTAAAAAGTTTCTCAAATGTTTACGATGTTGGACAATTGAGAAATTCAACCTGAACAAAAGTTTGACCGGGTTATTGATATCACTCAAATTACCCTAAGGAGTGAATTACTCTCTCAAATAAGAGGTTCAATTTTAGTACTTAGGGATCGAATACACAAGAAGCTAGGGAACCAATTAGATCTAAACAGTTATGAATAATCTAAGTAAGTAAATAATAAAACAGTAAATGATTCTAAAGCAGTAAATAAAACAGAAAACAAGGTGAACAAGACTAATATTCAGCTTGGCAAGAAGTTTTTTGATGGAAGAATGGTTACTAGACTTAGGATTTCATTCAGGTTATTAAGAACTCTAATCTATAGATGCTAAGGATTGATTCCAGAACTTGATATCTAATGTAAAAGACAACCAGCTTTCACTGTGAGTCTAATCTATTGACTAAGTTCAGTGTTTTAACATTCGCAAGCCAACACTGATCAAGCGTCGATCGATGCTAGGGTGTGAGCATCGATCGATACCATGATACGAGCGCCGATCGATACTATGATATGAGCATCGACCGATGCTGCCTTAGGCAAACATTATCGATCTGATCGATTATGTTCAACTAGATTCCTAGACCAACACTAGTATGCGCCTAGGTATCCAATCCAGCAGGGCTCGGGTTCCGTTAATTAATTGCACTCTTGTGCCTCTCAATTGTCCTATGATTTTAGGAACAAACAATTAGTCACACTATCGTGATTTTCTAACTATTCAATATCCAAGTATTACAAGCTACCCTGGTGTAGAGATCTATAGTATCCTAGAAATCATATAAATCAGAATTTCATTCAAAACACTAGAAATTCCTAAACCTAGCAGTGGATCTACTCAGACATGAAGTTTGTAACAGAAATCATAGATGAATAGATAAGAAATTACAATAGATATAAAACCCAATGGAGTTCCAGGAGGACTCTGGTAGGAGTTCCTCTCTTCTATCCTAACTAAGAACAATGAAACAAAAGATGAAAAGAAAGCGTACCCGTCAACAATGGCTTAAAAATTACATAAATAGGGTTTCAAGTCGTCGGGTATTTTTGTAACTTTGTGGTATCTTATGGGCTTTAGTCGCTCATGAAATATAGTCAGCCCACATTCTGGCATTCATATCGATCGATGTGAAGTGTCTCCCATCGATCGACATGCACATATGTTCTTGGCAGCTTTCTCTCGCGAGGCAGACTGACCACTCTTTAGTAAAACGGGCATAACTTCTGATCGAACTGTTGGATTGACCTCAAACCGGTGGAATTGGAAAGATAACTCAAATCTCTATCTTGTGTCCAAATATCAGCTAAATTGCACAATGAGAAGGTCTCCATCCAAATCTAATTATCTGACGCGTCTGCGTAGTTCTGCACTTAAAGGATCCAAAAGACACCAAAATCACCACTTTACTCCATATCGTACCTAAACCTGTAAATACTCTAAATAAATTATATATTGTAGTAAATATATATATATATATATATATATATATATATATATATATATATGAAAACACCTATAAACCATGGCTAAAAATGGGTAAAATCCATGGTCGATCAACTCCTCCAGACTTACCCTTTTGCTTGTTCTCAAGCAAAACAGACAGGCAGTCTCTCTGAAAGAAGTTTGAAAAACAACAGGGACTCAAAAGATTTTGAAAACTCAGTCACCATCTCTCTAGTAGTGCAAACCAAATCATAAACATCCTAACCTTAGAAGCACATTATACAATATTCTAGTATAGCAACCAAATTCACCTAGTCAACAACTCAACAGATCATGTCCGGCAATCCCCTCTACCAACCTCATTTCTTACATAAAATAAAAGTGCAGGCTTTACCTTGGGAGTATCGATCAAGGAATACATGGATTCAACTCAAGCAATTTTCTGAGTAAATAGGCAGTCTTATTCTGGTTTCTTTTCTCTCTATATCTCCCTTCTCTGAATCCCAAATTTTTCTTTTTCTTTTATATCAATCCCAATTGACAACAAATGTTCATCTTATTGATCTTTCTACTTTTTGTAGCTTTTTGTGACAAAGTGTAAGCGAATAGTGGGGTCATGGGTAATGTACCTCTCCCTTACTTCCACAATGTGTGATCATTCCTTTGAATTAGAATAGTGGGGTCATGGGTAATTTACCTCTCCCTCTGCCTCTGAGGAAATCAACTCAGTCTTTTATTTTTCTTTTTGGGATGCCAAAGGAAGGAGAGAAGGAAACCAAAATCACCAAGACTTTTACCTTTCAGATCTGAAGGAGGATTCTGATCCCTTGTATACCAAGCCCCAAGACAATCAAATCAAGTCAATATTAGGTTGGAGGTCAGCTTTGGTTCCTTCAAACATTCTCAGCAAGTGCAAACATAGTTGACAGGTTGATCCACTTTAGTATCTTTTGTACTTCTGCAATCAGTAAATCTAAGACTGGTTAGATGACAAGTAATAAATCGAAATAGGTCATCATCCCATTCGTGATTGAATAAAAAATTTTTGAAAATATTTTAAATAAGACTCATACAATAGATAAACGTTAGTAATCCCCCACCCAGACTTAAATTACACTGTCCCCAGTATAACACAGTCGGTGGTAAGGTGAAAATCATAAAGCAGAAGTACGAAATTTAACAAGTAAGAACGATATACCCAACCGGATTAAGTATCGATCGATAAAATGGGTTACCATCGGTCGCTGCAAGTGATGTACCGTCGATCGATATCGACGGTTCTCGTTGGTCAATTATCATGGCCATCGTCTACTCAGGTCTGCTTTTCTAAATATCTAACTAAACACACAATATTACTAGAACCTCCCCCAGACTTAAATAACACTGTGACCAATGTTATACAGCCTAAGATTGGTGGGACAATAAACCATGTGGGAGTCGATTTCACCCTACTGTCAAATAAATCGTAAAAAAAGAAACTTCGGGAAAACCCTAAGTTTCCAGAGGAACCGGCTATCTGCGAGAACCGCACAACGAAAATAAGATGACGAAAATACTTAGAATTTAAATGAGAATAAACGAAAACAGAGAGCAAAGAGGTTCTTATTCCGAATCTGCGTAGAACTGGTACAAAAAGAATTGCCGAAAGCGTAAGAACTAGAAAACCCTAATTG
>CAKOAT010141265.1:102280-139928 GCA_932364175.1 Eruca vesicaria subsp. sativa | reverse complement strand
TCTAAGATCAAGGATACCCAAGAATGACCACAACAGAAAGGGCAACAAACTAGCAGTAAGGATCAACATCTTAAACGAAGTAAACAAAGCACAAGAAAACAAGAAGACGTACCGAATTATTCATGACATATAAGAGTTCAGCCTCAGGATAGCTGAGTGCAAGTGGAACAGCAACGCCACCACTAAACCAAGTCCCAAGAACTCCAGCAACAAACTCAGCTGAAGGTTTCGCCACAATTCCAACTCTAGCTCCTTGAAGACTACCATACCCTTCATACTTGCTTGTTTCACCTCCCTACAAAACAAAATGCAGAGAAGAGAAAAAAGTCAATAAATAGAAACCTATTAAGAGGTTTAAAGTTAAAAATTCCAACCAATAATTATACCTTTTCGTGGTGGAACATTTTAGATATTGTCAAGGCAGAGGATGTAAGGTGACCATAAGAGTAACTCTTCCCATCGGATTTAATAGCTATCCGATCACAGGAATTAGACCCTTGTGACAAAACCGCTTTAAACACTTCCATGAGTGAACCAGACTGTGTACCTGCATATCAATTGATTACATAGATCACTAAAGGTTATACCGCCAAAACTACGTATAATCAAAAGTAATAAAAAAATGCAAATTATATTCAAACAACAGATCCATATAAACCAAAGAGAAGAGTGTATTTTCTTGCAGAAGCTCAGAAATTTCAGATCAAAATAACATATCTGAAGTTGGACGGGTGATCAAAGTTATATACCGAAAGCATGCATCTTTAAGACATTTCGTCGAACATCTAAGATGCGTTTAACGAATCCGAACAAAACAACGTGGAAACAAGAATCACCGGAAACAAAAATCGAATAAAGGGAACTTACAGAAGAGGTGGTTAGATCGGAAGAATCGAAACCCGGAATTCAGACACGAACTAGGTAGCTGAGATTGAGGAAGATGGCGAGAGGACAGGATTGTGGAGTTGCGGAGATTATGAGGGTTGATGAAAGACAAGTAGTTGAAAGTCTTTAATGTAGCTTTCATTTTTGTAGGTTTGCAGTACTGTGTTGTTGTGGTCGTTAATTAACAAAAAAAAAAAAAGAAAATTATTGAAATTATTTTGATCAAAGATGTTTCCTTTTTGTTTGTTCGTATTCGTAAAGTCAAATGACGTAGCCGTTCATGTTAGCTAGGTTTCAGTCGCGAAAAATGAAAAGCCTTTTTCGTTGTTGAATCATAAAATCGCGGCTGAAAACGTTGGTGACGCCGACGCGAGTAACTTATCCAAGCTTTCAACAAGTGAGAATTCTCGGCACGTGCGTGTTTATGTGGAAAGTGACAAAAGCGTTTAATGGGGTTTTCTTTCGCTGTCGTTATGAGAGTAATGATGGTGCATGTCGGAGTAGTCAAGCACATAGTTATTTTAGTAATTACTGATTAGTGGTTAAGCATCATGCCACTTGTCTTCTTATTCATCGGAAAATTGCAGCTCCATTGATGTAGTCTTCTTAGCTAACATCTTAAACCTCTCTAGCCAGTGCATGAACATACATTATCCATAAGGCTAGTGTTTCGTATCAAGGAGGAAGCCTCCGTGTTACGGACTCTTTTGATGGTTCCTTCAGACACACATTTGATATCTTCAGTCAGCTATTTTCTACCCATTCTAATCTAGCTATGATATTATTGGACTGAAACATATCAACATGTTAAATGGAATAAACAACTCACACGATATTAACAGACATATATGTACATATATACTTGCAGTTGGTTAACTTTCAAAGAGGTATCTCACATGTTTTTCAGATTTGTAAGGATCAAGAATGATCTGCGCGTTGTATTGTTGTAGTACAAGGCTGCACATGAACAACATGAATCTTCAGATCTTCTCGAAAGCTATGAGAAGCCTGAGAACATATTATTACATTGTCAATTCCCTAGGAAGCATTTCTATTAACTGACTCAGTCTTGGCTTTATCAACCACTCGAAATCAAGCATCGCCTAAATGATATGCCCTCTTCCTACACTTTGTAGGAAAATATTTTTAACTAGCTTTTTCTGTAACATAATAAAGAAAATGTCATCGTTATGATATACCACCAAACTTATTCCATACCTGTGAGATATAAGCTCGCTTCTCATCTGAATCATCTACAGCCAATGCATTTGTTCCATCAACGTACTTCTTTTAGAATATCACGACTATTCACGAGTCAACGTAATCAGGATGTGCATAAAACCTGATATAAGGAAGTCAAAATTGACGGTAACAATCCGGTTTGTGGTATTTGAAAAAGGCTTAATAGGATTGATTTGGCTACTTATGTCACCAAAGTACACTTACCTTTTCGGGAGCACATCTAGAGGGAACTCCAGAGTTAAGCGTGTTTGAACTGGAGCAGCCAAAGGATGGGTGACCTATTGGAAAGTGATTTGTGATATCGTGTAAGTGAGGCCAAAACACGGGAAAATGTCATGTGGTGATTGCAGGGTAAGTAAATATGACTCCAGAAGCTTAGAAAATTAACGGACGGCCGTTGGAACGGGATGGGGCACACGGGCCGAGAGAACGGGCGTGGGTGGCCCATTAGCCGTGGGCGGTCGGGGCGTTACATTGACATTGTGCAATATGAAATGAGTCTTTGAGCGGTATTGTGGAAGAAGATATACAATCCTTTGGAAGCTTGATGCTCAATACAATAAAGGAGGTGGATTCTCAAGTGTAAAGAGACCAAAACGAGGGCCCATGAAAGTGATGAAACTAATATAAACAAGGAGCGGGAAAAGGAGCTGCTTAAAACTTTCATAGATCGTCTCCACAAGTACATCGAGATTGAATTCGTGAAAGGTACTAAGCAACAAAGAAGCGATGATAAGAATACCACACTAAGCCATTTAAAATAAATAAATAAATCTGAATAAATTCTCTCACTCACTCCCACATAGCAACTTCCATGAACCCATCTTCAGTTGCACATCCTCTAAACATACCATTACAATTAAACCCACAAACCACCTCTCCTTTATTCGACACAGCAATAAGTCCAGCGAACCCTTCATCCAGTCGATGCTTAATAACGTAATCAACCGCTTCTTGAAGCCCAACACCTTTATACTCCATAACAGCCGACACGTCACGCGCTAACGTCGACCTTATGATAGCTTCTCCTTCTCCCGTACACGACACGCCACAAAGCTCAGACGCATACGTCCCTGCTCCTATCAACGGCGAGTCTCCTATCCTTCCCATCATCTTGTTCATCAGACCTCCTGTTGATGTCCCCGCGGCACACCGTCCTTCTCTGTCAACCACCACGCATCCCACCGTCTCCGGCGCGTAAATGCTTATCGGAAGACCGTTCATCAGGAGAGGACTATCGGTTACTGCTGCACCGGCGCATCCTAGTGGGATACGGTAATCAAACTGAAATAATAAAAAACAAGAAAAATACAGACCACACGATTAATATTTAAAAACGTGCTGTGAATAAATAGACGGTGGAGATTAAGTCAAATCTTTTATTACCAAGATGGAGTTGGCTTCTTTAGCCAGCTTGAGCATCCCCACGTTGTCTTCCGTGACAAAGTACTCGTTGTCCACAATTTCAACTCCCTATAAACCGATCAATTCCGGTTAAGCGATAAAATTAAACCGAGTGGTTAATATTAAAAACCGTAGGGGTAAAATAGTAAAATAATAATAAACCTGTTTACGAGCGAACTCCTCCGCGCCAGAGAAAGCTAGGTAAGAGTGGGGAGATTTGTCCATGACGAGACGAGCGAGAGATATTGGGTTCTTCACGGTGGTTATCCCCGAAACGGCGCCGCATCGTCTCTTCGTACCGTCCATAATGCTTGCTTCCATCTCAACCGTTCCTTGTTCCGTTAAGGCAGATCCACGGCCTGAATTAAACAGAGGATCCGTCTCTAATTCTCTAACCTGCATGCGTTAATCGTTTAAAAAAACAAAAATGGAAAAACAATAATAATATTGTGAGACAAGAGAGATACGTACGACGAGTTCAACGACGTCAATGGCGGAGACATTGGAACGTAAAGCTGCTATGCCGAGGTTAAGACAGCGAGTTAAAAGCTGTTTGGCCTGTTCTTGTCTCTCTACGGGAAGATTTGGGTCGATTCCGGCGCCACCGTGTACTGCGATTGCCCACTTGCCCATTATTATTCTCTTTTCTTTTTTTAGTTTAATATAGTATCTTTGTGTTTTCAGAATGTATCACACAGTTTGATTGATTAATCCGAGTTTGATGGGAGGAGGAGAGAGTCACGTTGGGTCCTTTATATAGGCCTTTTACGAGAACAGCTGGACCCACATTTAAGGGAGTAGGGTCAGCATCTGCTCATTGTATTTATCAATTTACGTTTTGTTTATTAAATAATCTTTTTAACTGATTATTACATATGGTTCTTAGTTTTCTGCGTATCTCTTACTCCCTCTGTTTCATTTTAATTGTCATTCTAGATTTTTGCACACAGATTAAGGAAATATTTAATTTTACATATTTCCAATATAAAAACACAATTACCTATATACCTAACCACTTTTCAACCAATAAAAAAATATAATATTATATAAAACTAATAAATTTTGTCTCGAAACTCTAAAACGACACTTAATTTGTGACAAAAAAATAAGTCTAGAATGACATATATTCTGAAACAGAACGAATATTTTGTTTGTTAAGTTAAAAAAAAATGAAATATATATTTCGTATTTTTGTTACTTTTCATTTATTTTTGCCAGTCATTTCCTTAGACAAACAGATTTAGCCACCAAAAAAATACAGTAGATCTGAAAACAAGAATAGTTTATTTTTATGACTAACTCTTGGTATTATTATTTTTATAATTAACAAAAGTTGTCCTTGGAACTTGCAATTCCTAAGTCGGATTCCACTTCAGTTGATTTTATTACATGCATGAAGAGAGCCATTGTTATAGGGCAAACAACAATTTTAGATCTTATTTAATTTCATTATTTCAAATATTATTGAAACTATTTTTAAAAGCTAACTAATTTTATTTGTTTTTTCAAGAGTTGATAAATTTTATATTGTTATATTTTATAATAATTTTTGTGCAAAATGTGTAAGAAATCTAAAAATTAAAATTATGTGTAACCATTTTTGTAAAAAAAATACTAAAATTTGGAGGGTTCTGACCATCCCCCATACGACGCCGGCACTGTATGCATTTTAGTATTGTTTTCATTTTGTCTTATTATTATACATACCATGCCGAACATGGATCAACTTTTTAAAAATCTATTTTTGAGAGAAATAACTAATTCTCACACAACTTGTGAAATAAATAAATCAAAACTCCAACTTGGCACGCAAATTCCCAATTTGTTTGAACAACTGCCTTTCTTCGCCCGTGTTTCCGTATGTTTATCGTCAATGTTATGTTAATCAACGTCAAACCCTCTTAGCTCAAGGTTATGTGTAAAGTCTATCTTGTCGATTATTTAGGTCCAACTCGACAGGTTTATCAGAAATTTTAATTTTATAACAACAAACTAACGTAATTGTAGCGTATGCATCATAATCTTTCCGGTGAGATGTATCGGAACTTTCATTTTACAGCATATTTGTATCATGCTGATGCATCTTCACTATTTACGTCATGTACCGAAATATGTTGGATTTTTTGGTCATCGTATTTATGCATCGAATCAATTTGTCAATACAAATCTTCTTTGAAAATATATAGTAAAACCTTTGTAAATTAATAATGTTAGAACTATACAAAAACTATATTTTTTTATTAAATTATAGAGATTATTAATTTATTGATATATTAAATGAACCAAAAATTTAATTTGAAACTATAAACTTATATTATTTTATAAAAAATTTAGTGTATATTAATTTATAGTGTTAATTTAAAAAGGTTATATTGTAATAGTGTTTTTTGATAAGCAATATCAAGACTAGTTATGAAATGGCACTATATTTGGTAACCTTCCGGGTTACTATCTTCACTTTTTTTGGGTAAAATTACTCTCTTCACTTCATAAACTTAGTAATACATTGTATTTTATTCTTGTTCATAGGTAACAACAAAATATCACAAATACCGCATACACATTCAGATTTTATTCCATATTTTCAGAATTGCATGATCATAGCAAACCAATAATGTTTTATAAAAAAAAAAAAAAAAAAAACAAAAAAAAACAAAAAAAAATGTTTTATAAAAATTCATTTAGAAGTATCGGATATGTAGGCATAAGAACCATATTCTACATAAACAGAAAAAAAAAGCTCTCAAACATCGAAGTTTCAAGATATAGAAAATATTATATGTTTCTTTTACTATGATTTATAAATACTCTCAATTCGTATTCAGGGTATTAAAACAAAGATTACACTTTATATCAATAATACTGAACATCATTTGAAAAATAAAGCTTAGACAAAGGTTTAGTAGATGTAAACATGGAGTTGGAAAGTAGTTTTAGCAGGCACTTGCTAGTAGGGGTGGGCACGGATCGGATATCCGGGTTTTTTAAGGTATTTGTGATTTGCTTCGAATGTTACGGATATCTAATTTTGGTATTTGCTTTGCTTCGAAAAAAATACGGATATCCGGAAAAACGGATATCCGGAAAATAAATAGATATTTGCGGATATTTACGAATATTTATGGATATCTCATCCATTTTAATTAGTACAAATAATCTTAAGATTTTGATACAAATTTGCTTTGAAAAAATATTTTTTTGCATGATATAGAAAATAAAACTTAAAAGAACTAGTGAATTTATAGATTTTGTAATTTTTTAAAGTTTAAGTTACAATTATAATAACACAAAATTTAAGAAAAAATATAATTGTCAAAAATATTTTATCTCTTTTTATGTAATACTTTTATATAAGTAATAATTTAAATAGAATTGTTCAAAATCATGTGCTAAATTAATAATTATATAATTTTATACAATTAAAATTTTAAATATAATCAAAATATACATATATTTATATATTTACGGATCGGATCGGATATCCGCTTTCCAAAATTTTAATATTTGTGATTTGCTTCGATTTTAACGGATATTGAATTTTAGTATTTGCTTTGATTCGAAATTTTACGGATATCCGGAATTTTCGGATCGAATCGAAACGAATAACGGATCGAATCAAATATAACGGATAAAATGCCCAGCCCTACTTGCTAGCAATTAACAGAATCACATGCATAATGAATGGTTATTTACTGCAGGATCTAATTTATTGGTGGCTAGTCACATTTCGCTTCCCTCTCTCCACAGGTTTGGAATCTCCGTGATTTTCTATTTCATGAGTGGAAAAGGACAGATCCTAGTGCCTTGAGTTGTGGATTCCTATATATTCCGTCACGTGACAAACTCCAATTAGAAAACGTCTCTGCTCTTTCATCCTTCATTTGCCTCTCCCATGTCTAGGGGTCAATTCAACTAGATCCCCCACTCTCGTGGAATCTTTTTTTCTTATTCATTTTTTCTTCTCATTCATGTTTTGAAGACTGAACTTCTCGTCATCTGAGAATTCCAATCATAACACTAATTTTAATATTAAAATTACACCAATTTTAATATTAAAATTACACCAATTTTAATATTTTGGTGTCAAATATTCTTCTATCATCTTTAACCATAACATCAAATATTACATCAAAAATAATATTATATATGTATTTTATATTTTAAGTTTTGAATAAATTAATAATTTTACTATTTGTAATTTATAAATAATTATTTTATCCCCCTTAAATTTTTGTTAATTTTTTTGTAACTTTATATTTATAAAATTTATTTACATAAATATTTTTGGTTTAACAATATTATACTTTTATACATTTATTTTATATGAAATATTAATTATATTCAAAATTATACTACAAAACTAATAATTATGTATTAGTTATTCATTATAAGTTCTATAATATTTTATTTTAAAAAATAAAGTAAATGATAATAGTCATTTAGTGATTTCTTACTTGAAAATAAAATTTAAAATATTGTAATTATATAAAAATAACTTAAATATATAAATAATACAAAATATTTATGTTTAGTTACAAATTTAAACTGATTAATAATAACAGTTGAAATATATTATTAGATGAAACATAATTAAAAAATATATAATATTTGGTATGATGAATAGTATTACATCAAATTTACTGTAACACTATTCACCTTGCACTAAATTGGTGAGATGATATTATTTTGGGTATTTTATTAGAGTTCACTTTATAACAAGATAAACTGCAAAATGAATAAAAATATTCTGAAAGAAAGAACAAAAATCACAACCTTTGTTTATCAGCAGAAATATCTAAGAGAGACCGCATAAAAATGATTTAGTCAAGTGCATCAATATTTGATTGATTCTTATATATATAAAGAAAAGAACAGAACTTAAGTTGTTTATTTGTGTTTTCATTTGCATCGATGCTAATGTCCGGGGGTTTGAACCGTAAAACTCTTCAAAACATGGACGCCTCCTACTACTCGGCTACCAAAAACCAAGTGGAGGTTAATAATATTAATACGTGTTAGTTTCAAAAAAAAAAAATATTAATACGTGTTCTATTTAAATTGAAAAATTAGATTTTAGAGTTGTTTTCAAATGAAATGTAAACATGTGATATCGATTAAGAAAGCTATTTTTCACCTTGTAAATTCGATAGAAATAGATTGTGACAAAAAGTATTAGCATAAACTGTAGAAACAAAATTATTTTGCCATCATCACCATGCCATTTCAGAAGCCAACTTTGACACAAATATTTAGCTATCTTTTTGAGTTAATGTAAGTATATATTCAGAGCCAAAATAACATATGATAGTTTTGCCAGTTTATGAGCTCACTAAAGCGAATACGTATTTGGGCTTTTTCAAAATAAACATAAAACAAGGGACCCAAAACAAAATCTCTGAACTCCAAAGGCGCTTGCTTCCATTGTCCTAACTAGGCTGGGCATTTTAACTTGGACCGAGGATCCAGCTCGGAACCGACCCGAAATCGCAGGTTTGAGTACAGGTCCGAGTATATTGAAATTAATCTGTTGGATATTTTTTTTAGACCCGTGGGTACATGCTCGGATCCGGATAAAACCCGCTACCCGTCGAGTATTAGTTTAACCTCCAAAAAAAAAACAACACTCGTGAGACTTCATGTCTTCATAAAAAAAACAACACGCGTGGGATCGGGATCGATCGATCCCAACGGTCGATCTCAATGATTAAAAAAAAACATAAAAAAACACGGAGCAGAAACTGATCGACCTTGTCCAGTTCAGTCGATCTTCACCGATCGATCTATCGATCTCTATTTTAGATCGATCGATCCCGATCCCAGATAATAGAACCGAACTGAAAATAACAAAAAATTTGGAACCAAACCTGGAACCTTTAATACCCAAAATTTATAGGTTTTTTAACTGGTTTTCAAAATTAAGATCGAACCGGACCCGATAAGACCCAACCCGAAACCGACCCGAAAAATTATAAAAACCTGTATAAATCTAAATCTCCAAGACCGGAAGGACCTAGACCCGACATGACCCGATCTGAACCTGACCCGAGGATCCGGATTCTCAGGCCTAGTCCTAACAAGAAGTTATGAACTACTTTCCGTTAGAAGATAGCATTATCTTACTAGTTTCCACGTGGCATTTTCTAGTTGGCATAAGAAAATCTTCAAGATGAGTTCTCAGTTTGCCACGTCAGACGAAGATCAGAATCCACTCATTTTGACTGAAGGCTATCTCTTCAAACAAATTCCAAATCATCCCAACAACAGAAAATAGTGATCAAAGCTCATGGCATCTCTTGCAACCGTCGCCGCCGTGAAACCATCCGTCGCCGTAAAAGGCCTTGGCGGCAGCTCACTCGCCGGAGCCAAGCTCTCATTCAAGCCTTCCCGCCTAAGCATCAAAACCAAATCCATCCGGTAATCAAACCTCTTTATTTATCTATTAATTTTAGGTTAAAATTCTACTGAAAACTACACTACAGATTTGAAATTCAGATATCATAGTATTTAACTTCATATATGAAGATTAAGTGCTTATGGCATAAATATGGATGAAAATGCTAAAGAAAATATATGATTGGACCAACTTGGGTTAGTAGTGTATCACAAGATGTTGGTTCCATTGTATCCATAGCTCAATTCCGGTTAGTAAAAAAATGGTTTACGCAATGTCATCATGTATTTAGCAACGGCTAGACCCGGTTCTAGAGGTAGATTAGGACATTGCCTAAACTCCTCCGAATTAATAAATAAATAAATATATATATGATTGGCATTTTCATCTCTTGTGTAATCAACTAGTCTGAGGTTGTTCTTCATCTTTACTAGGTCTGGTGGTGTGGTGGCTAAGTATGGAGACAAAAGTGTCTACTTTGACTTAGAAGATTTGGGAAACACAACAGGTCAATGGGATCTATACGGCTCTGATGCTCCTTCTCCTTACAACCCTCTTCAGGTTTAATAAACCCCTAAACAGATTTTTTTTAATACTTAAAAACAATATTGTGAACGCTTCTATTCTTCTTTGCTTACTTGTAGAGCAAGTTCTTTGAGACATTCGCTGCACCATTCACAAAGAGAGGTTTGCTCCTCAAGTTCTTGATTCTCGGAGGAGGATCTTTGCTCACATATGTCAGCGCTTCCTCCACCGGTGATGTTCTTCCCATCAAGAGAGGTCCTCAGGAGAAGCCTAAGCTCGGTCCTCGCGGCAAACTCTGATTTAGATTCATGCATCTTTGTTACCTTCTCTCCCTCCTTATAATCTCATAAACATTTCTCAATACTACAAACCCTTCAAATGACTTTTGATTTTATGTTACATATATCTCTTTCCCTAATTTTACAAAATAAATATTCTTCTCAAGAGTATTGACTTGCTGCTGGACTCCTTGTGGTTCCATGAGATTCAAGATAAGAGCTACTCTTCTTGTTGTTAGCCATGATCATGGTGGATACTCTGGTCAACAGTTTCTTGCCTGAATCTATGAGTGGTGCATCGTTCTTGTCTTCCATATCCCATTGCATTACCTCAGACAGTGAGATGGGAGCCTTCTGTTTTATCGGTCTCTCCTCTAAAAGACAAAAGTTTTTTTCTTCTTCTTCCTTCTTAGGACTCTCTGTTTCTTTCACTATATATCTCTTACAAATCAAGTTTTCAGGGTGCTGACTTAGCTGATCAGCTTGAAGAACATCTTCTATCCTTGACAATACCGTGTGTGCCAAGCTTTCAAGAACTCTTGAATAACTTTCCATTATTGCTAACCCTATATCCTACAAAAAAAAATAGTTTGTTTAAGACAGAACATAAACAAGTTAACTCTTAAAATGTGATTTTGGAACATGTTTTTGATTGATTACTTTGTTGAATTGTATCTTGCTGATGTCAAGTGTGGATTGAGAGATTCCTGGGAATCTTAGTTTGATAAGAAGCAAGATGGTTTCTGCTCTTTCCTCTAGAAGTTGTCTCTTCTCCATACTCAGATTAGTACTAAATGGTGATGAAGACTTGTTATTGTCTTTCTGAACTATCTTTCTCTTCCATATCACAACCGAAGCTTCGATTTTGTCCTTAAGATCAAGAATCTTGTGCTCAGATGATAAGTCTATTTCAAGAAGGAACTTCTCTACATCAAACATGTCTAATGTTATCAGTCTATAGATCATGTCTCCAAGAGTAGTTTTCCCATTCTGTAAATACAAACAAATAAAACAAGGCATTGAACAAGGATACACAATCAAAAAGGGCTATTAGTGATTAAGGTTTAGGGTTTATTATACCTTAGGAAGTGAGTCAATGTAACTCTCAGGGATCTCCATTTGAGACAAGACTTCAGCGTTTATGGCCATTGCTGATTTAAGCACTTGGCTCACACAGTCTTTTTGATTCAGTAGAAACCTTTTCGACGTTTCGGATAAGCCTTTAGGTGGAACTTTTACTGTAGGAAGCCACCATTTATCATTGTTCCTGGTTGAGTTAATGTTTGAATGTTCAGGAGAATCAGATGTGATGTAATAGAACTCATCCTGATCCTTGAAACTATCAAGACAATCCTGCAGAGTTTGTGACATTATACAACCTCAGACTTCTTGATGCAAATGAATGAAGCAAATTTTAAAGTATATGTGTTTACTTACAGTAAGCATCACATCTAGTTTCTTAAGATCAGGGATGTTGGAGACAAGATCTGTTCTCTTTCTTGTAGTCATTACCTCCATGGAAGAACCATCCTTGTTTGTTTGTAGTGTTGGAGAGAACTCAACTATATGATCAGTAACGGAGAGAAGCCATCCTATTTCTCTTCTCCACCGTTCTTTTCTATCTTCTGGCATTGGCTCTAAACGTCGTTGCTCTCCAAACGCTGACGCTGAAAGATTTGTGACTGCGTTTGATAATGCTAGTGCTGATGAAACTCCTTTGCCTCCTCCTGACATGTCTTCTCCTAAAAGCAGTTTCGCGAACCTTTCTTTCATCTGTTCCCTTTCTGTTAACATATATAATTATATCAGTTTAACGTATAACGCAAGAAATCTCTCACTATATTATTAGCTTGTCACCCAAGAAAACCTCAAAACAGCTTATTAACCTAATTAATTTTAAAACAGTGAAATAGATATTTTTTTCTTGCCTGTCTCTTCCTGTAATTCTTCACCGGTTGCTTCACACGTCTGAGGAGGTTGAAGAGGTAACATTGGTAGGACGCTTGAGGCTGAAGTTTTTTTGAAAACAGTGTCATCATCAATGTTTGGATCATCAGTTCTCAAGGCAGAACTAGAGTTACATCTCTTGACATGCCGAGAAGATGAGTTTTTCTCCTTCATGTTCTCGAAATCGTACAATCCGAATTTGTAGCTTTCTTTTTCTTCTCTCTCAACCGCTTTCACCATTTCCATAATTTTCTTAAACCTAAGGAGAGGTTCTCTGTTTTTGAATCCTTCTGTTTTCTCCTCTTGTAACAAAGAGGAATTTTTAGGCGGGAGAGACATAAAAAGAAAAGAAATAAAGAGTTCTTTGATGTTAGTTGTAGAGATTAAGAGAACAAACTAATGAAACTAGATTAACTTCTCTGTTTGATGCTTTCTTTGCCTCATTAGATTACTAACTAACTAACAGATTGATTCATCAACACAGTTATATGAACAAATTTAGGATTGGAGTTTGTATATTTTAAGATGCTTTGTGTTTAAACCTTTTTACTTTACTATTTATAAACTTTAAACACAAACGTAGACATTGATGCAATGATTATGAATATGCTTGCATGCTGTGTAGTTGAATTTATAAGTATTATAATTAGCTAGTACTAAATTTAGTTTATTTTTCATGCTTCTATGTTAAATTATCTTTAATAATTTTCTTAATTAATCAATCTCAAAAGCCATATTGTACAGATACATGATCTCACAATTTATTGGAAAAACATTATCTAATTACAGAAAGGAAAAGAGAAAGAACCAAAAAAAAAAACTCAGTTTCCTACACAAAAAACAAACATGGGTGTTGTTAAGAAACTAAAGAGTGGCTCCTTTGAAGATGAGGAAGTTGAGGGTCCCCAAGTGAAAATAGATAAAAGTTCCTTTAGAATGTGTGAAGAAACACCCAAAATTTGATCCCACCACACATTGCCATCCACTTCCATATCTCTCATCAAACTCCTGATTTTGACTCCAAAAAAGTTAGCTAAAGAAGAAGTAACAGGACCTGAAAAGCTATAATTAACCTTCTTGATGTGAGCAGCGATAGGTTGACAGTCAGATACATCAAAAAGATCGAGAGATTGAGAAGCAATGTTCAATGCATTCATTTGCATCTTCACTGGCATATCTGTGTCTTCCACCTTTGCTTTCCCTTCCAGCATCTTTAACTAATAAAAGTCGAAGAGATTCCTTTAATATCACAAGAGCTAATCTTTTAATATTTTTTCGTTTATCTTCCTGAGTTTAAGTAACCGTGTTACATTAGTACCTTATTGCTTACGTAATCTTTTGTCTTTTCTTTTTCCCTCTCTTATTTTAACATTTTTTTTTCTGTCAACTCTATTTGTTGTCACTACTAAGAGATAATAGTAATCGTGAGAATCATAAATAGACCGGTTCTGATCCGTTCTGATTCACGATAAGAATGAAACGAAGATTGCAGTAAGAAAAATAAGGCGTGATGAGTCATCAGAGATGTAGTATAAATCTCTCTGACGTGTGTCCACGTTGTTTTCAGAGCTCTTTATTGATAGGATAACGATAGAGAGAGGCTCAAATCTCAATTCATTCCCATCTGGAATGTTGTTGAAGTTGTGACCTTTAAGCTTCCGAATGATCTCTCTTCGGTTTGCAGCTAAATGGGCCGAGAAAACATACTCGGATTTTAGGGCACATGGTATCGGCTCAATAAGAGTGGAACTACGTATTTACGGGTTTAAATATAAATTATCATTTTTGGAGAAGATTAGTAACAACCCTTTTTTTTGGTGCAGTTTAGTAACAAGCAAAATAAAAATGGAATTTCATTTTTGAGAATAATTAGTAACAAGCCATATTATAAACGTAAGACTAATAACATGTTTGGTCTCCATTGGCAAAAATATATACTCTTTCCGTATATTTTTATTAGAAGAATTCTTTTGTTCCGAGTTATTTGACATACGTTTTTAATTTTCTATGAAAAATTTATCAATAATTAACGTTAGATGACCAATAATATTAAAGTTTTTATTTTATTCTTGATTAAATTTTAGCTAGGCAAACAATTAATGATCTTTTGTTTAGAAATGAAAAAAAAAAATTTCTAGATGCATAATTTTAAAACGTCAGATATAAAAAAGAAGGAAGGGAGTATAATAGACCTACATTCCATAACATTTATTTTTGTTGTTGTCACAACAAAGTTAAAGAAACACATCATATTTCAAAACACTTGTCAATCGCCAGTCACCAAACTAATTCAGTCGTTATGACCTCAGCGATCGTGGTTTTGCTTTCAGCCTAGTGAATGTCATCATAGACAAGTGGGGATGAGCATCAAAACAATAATTCAGTTTCCATATAAACACACAAATAACAATTAACATATAACAAACAATACAAATTAAAATAAAGGATGAACAGATGAAGTAAGGTTATTGCAGGCAGCGCACTATTATGATGACTTCTGTTTTTATATAAAGACACCTCCCTAAAAGGTAACCAACCTTATTTCCATATTAATCAAAAGTTCAAAACGGACGGACGATATAAACTCTTAAGAGTTAAGACTAATAAATACCTTTACAGCTCACAGATGTATAAACAACTAACAAACGAGAGCTCGACAAGTAAGCTCACTCCACTGATGCTCAGTTACTCATTCACTCCCAAACCTAAGTCAAACAGTTTCGGATATACGTCTGGACTCAGCCTTGGTAATACCTCAACCACAAGAAACTGGTCACCATCTCTCACTCTTAGTTGATTTCCTCGTCAAAACAATCAGAACTGACTTCACATTCTGTCTTATTTCCACGTAAAAGATGTCTTTAAAACACTATATTTCTCCTTTTTAAACTCAGTTCTTGAGTGAGAAAGTTTTGAATTTCCTCTCACGTTACCTTCTATATCTTTTGCTAATACACACTATCTAGGTCGAGACATAAGTAAAGCAAGATGTCCGACATGACAAGTCTCACGCCATCACCTACACGATCTTCCAAACGCGCCTTGTACTACGTGCAAAGTCCTTCACGCGACTCATACACGTCAGTTACACAGCCTATCCCGATGGGTTCTCCCACACACGATTCTTCTTCCTTGGGCCGCCACTCTCGTAACTCATCAGCGAGTAGATTCTCCGGGATATCAAGATCTTCATCATCGGATAAGAAGAACATCAAGAAGTGCCGATCTAACGAGAAAGAATACGAGAGTATACTTGAAGAAGGTTCGTACGATGAAATGGAAGAAGACGTGACGTCTATGAAGAGGTGTCAAGCACTACTTGCCGTTTTCACTTTCGTAATTCTCTTCACCGTCTGTTGCTTAATCACGTGGGGAGCTAGTAGACCGTACAAGGCTAAAATCTCTGTTAAGGTACTAATAATTTCTCGAAAAGCTTATATGTACCCTATTTATATTGGCCATCTTTTTTTGTTTCTTTTGAAAATATTTGGTTAGTGATGGTTGAACTAATGTGATGCAGACATTCGAACTACGCAACTTTTATGTTGGTGAAGGATCTGATTTCTCTGGAATGCATACTAAGTTGCTGACTTTGAATGGAACATTAAGAATTGGTATATACAACCCTGCACCAACATTTGGTATTCATGTTAGTTCCACACCAATCAATCTCTTCTTCTATCAACTCCCTATCGCCACCGGTCAGGTAATTATTTTGTTTGTAGTTAAGAACTTGTATGTGTTATTGTGTTTAATCACACACGTAATACTTGACCAAAATTTTAATCTTGGGTCAATGGATCGGTCATTAGTTACAGTAGTACTATATATTCAGCAGGCCGGCTTATATAATATATGAACCTTTATGCTGTAAAGTTTTTTTCCAAAATTTTAGTTATACTGTTATAATTTTAAAATGATTTTCTTTTTTTTTGTAAAATTAAGATTAAAACTATATGTGTTTCTAACAAACTAGGACTCCAGTTTCTTATGTAAAATTGAAAAAAACACTGGTGTAAATTATTAACCACAAGCCCAAGACAAATGTCAGCTAGCCCATTATTATGTTAAGCCCATGCGTGTTAGGGTTTATAGAAGTAGATGTGTATAAATACGAATGTTAAAAAATTCTGTCTCTTAACCTTCGAGAATTGCCGTTCAGAGAATCATTTCTCTTGGTAATTCTGTATTATTGTTCTAAAATAAAGTTCTTCATGAGCTCTTTCAACCTTATATCTCTATTATGCTAAGCTCATTTGAGCAAATATCTATCTTGGTTTTGTGATCTCCAGCATGGTATCAGAACCTGGTTAGCAAATTTTATCATGCTAACCTGGCTCTGATACCATGTGAGAAATCACAAAATAAGACTTGTTCATAAGAGCTATTATCACACTAAATAGAAATAGTTATAGAAATCGCTCAAAGTTTTTCCTTTAAAAGTAAAGAACATTAATTTGCATTTTGTCTTGACACAAATTCACTATAAGCACATACTCAGAATTGGAACTGTACTTTTTTTTTTTTTTGTTAGATTACAAAATTATTTTAACCAATGATATAAGATAAGGTTTTAGACCTATACTCTTTAATTCTGAGATAGTTGAGTCCTAAACATATATGGTTTAATGTTAGATTGCAACTTTGGATGTAATTTAAGGCTTTGGTCTGAAAAATTTCTCATTAGCAGTTGAAGGAACATTATCAACATAAGAAGAGTCTAAATACGGAAGCAGTGGTTATAGAAGGGAGAAAAATCCCATTATATGGTGCAGGAGCAAGCCTAGAGGCAACGGAGAGAGGCGGAAAGATTCCGGTAAATACGAGATTTGAAGTCCGAACAAGAGGAGATGTGGTCGGAAGATTAGTTAGCATATGGCATACAAAGAGAATCTCGTGCTCATTTGTCATCGATGTTGCCGTTAATAGACGCGTATCGACCGATAAGAGTGATTGCAGCTATTCATGATCAATGTTATGCTCATTTGTTATCGAGTGATGTGTTAGATGTTAAAATAAATGTTATATGTGGTCAAATAAAAAGTCAATTTTTTTTAAAAAAATTATATCTTTATTTACTTTTGTAGTAACGATCTGAAGGCTTCTTGAAGACATTGCAAGAAAGTTCAAATTGAATGTAATTTTCCTATACAAAAGGCCAAATGAGTTTAGTAAACCTTCTCTTATGTCTATGTTTCTGCTTATGTTTGTTTATATCAAATGAGAACCTCGCAATGTAGGAATTTTCTTCAGGACTTGTGCATGGAACTATGTCACCTTACTGAGTATCAAAACTACATTCTCTTCAATGTTATTGGTGGGGTAATAATAACATTCTGGCTAAGCTAAACAGTGTTTATACAGATCTGTAGCAAAATGGAAGTGTAGTGACTGTGGTTGGCAGGGCTTTTGATGAACTGGTCTTGAAGAGCCACGAGAATGTTATTCTTGAGGTATTGTAAATGAAACCAAAGCTCTTGTTGATCTAAAAGAAAGGATGTAACATTGAGTTTTATCATGATGGAAACAGGTGGTGCACACACCATGGTGGACTCTTAACTGTGAGGCTATGAGCAAACAGATTGAGAAATTGTCCAAACACTTCAAAGGGTTTGAGAAACTTGTCTTCGGGAAAAAAAAAAAAAAAAACTTGTCTTTGGGAGGATAGACACTTGTGCAAACGAGCATCCTAAGCTAAAGGTAATAAAACAAATCTCAAAATGTGATTATTACTTGAAATATATAATATATGATCATGATGGTATATTATGTGATAGTTGATGCAGGAGGGTGTTGATGATTATCTAACAATCTTGCTTTACAAAACCGGTGAAAAGGAAAATCCGGTGAGATAGGGTTCACATCTTATTTGTTTCTTCATTTCCACGAAGGTTTGGACTCACACTGTTGTGTTGTGCGTTATCGGCTAAATCTAGTGCTTAAAGAGATGGCTGTTTTTATCAATGAAGAGTTGAAGTCAAAGGATAGGTCTGCTAAAGATGAGTTATAGATCTGGAATCTGGTTTATCAGTGTTATTTCAGTTATTAGCTACCACAAGAGAAATCAGCAGTAATGTTAACAGCATGCAAAAGGTGTACCACAAACTGAAAAGGCACCAATTGGTTCTTAACATTGTATCGATGCCGATGGTATGAAAGATACAGTTTTTTTTTTTGATAAAAGTATGAAAGATACATTTGCAGAAAGAATAAAGGTTGATTATGCAAACTGTTACACAAGAAAATGCCAAAGAAACAAAAAACTCTCTTATTTTAACGTCGGTTGGCATTGACAAGCCGAGTTAAGTTAAAAACGTTTGATAAGAAAAACTTGTCAATTTCTAAACCAGTCGTAATATTCGGTGAGATCAAAGCTTGTTTAATTAGTTTGGGTGCTATGGAGAAAGGTGCGTGCTGGGAAACATGAGTTCACAGTAGTGGGTTCATAGCTGAGCCCAAGACTGCTCCAGCACTTATATGAAACTAATCAGCAAAGGAAAGACTTGGGAGGTTGTAAAAAATGCAAAATGAAGGATGATCCAGGTTCAAAACATTAAACAAAAACATAGTTTGTATTCAGGAAATAGCAAAATCTCAAACTAGATAGAGCGAAGAAAAGTGCTAAGCTTTAAGTCCCTCCTGCGTTCAAAATGGGTTTCTTTTAGGTTGATGAAGCAGCTGCCCCCTTGTTTCTTGGTTTAGCTTCAGTACCTAATGGTAACAAATAAAATGTTCTATCATTAGTAACCCCAATTTTTGACTTTAAAAATCAAATGGTATTATTACCTTCTCTGAAACCAGTCTTGAAACGGCGGGGAACATTTTTGAGATATCTCATCCTACCGGTTCCGGTAGTCTTCCTTCTGATTGCCTTCACACTCCAGTTATCTATTACAACACAAAAAGAAGAGACAATTAGAGCTGATAAAGACACATATCCAAACATTTCTCTAAACGGTTATTACAATTATACGAAAAAAATCATGTGAACTAGGTACAACCAAGAACATGTAATCATATGCGATTATTACAACTAAACGACAAGTCAATCTAGTTCTACTACACTCATAAGAGAACAAGAGTATGTTTAATTGCAATACTCGTCAAACGTAATCAAATCCTAACCTCAATGGAACTCATGTGACTGACTAAAGCAAACACTAAACAATAAGAACAAAGCTAATCAGCAATCAATAAACCACATAGATCGGGAAGGAAATGAAACGGTGAGAATAGAAAAAAATGAAGAAAAGACTAACAGGTCCTCTTGCGAGCGGCGGGGTAAGCGCAGGCAGAGCAGCGACTCTTCTGGATGTGGAAACTACGACGACCACATCTCACACATAGTGTGTGACTCTTGTTCCTCCTCTTTCCGAAACTTCCTGTTCCCTTTGTCTGCAATACTCAACCAAAACAACCAAACATCAGATAATGTTTATCGACCAGTAAATACGAGAGAGAACGTGTGGATAGGAAGATCACCATTGTAGAGAGACCAAAAACCTAAGGATGATGATTCTTCGGCTTCAGAGGAGGAAGAAGAAACGGAACTTATATGACGGCCAACTTATATGGTGTGACTCCTTACTCTAGGGTTCAAGTGATATCATGGGCCTTTATGTTTATAAATGGGCTTTAATTTCTGCTATAGCGGAAATGGGATTAAATTTGTATTTTAACGGAAACGGGCCTTATTCCAATCGTCATTTCTTTTGCCCACTATCAGATTCTGTTTTTGCAAAGTGTTTTTGTAGAGAAATATTGTTTTCTTTCGTTTCATTTTGCATCTAGATCACAGTCATTCATAAGTCAAATCATGTGGTTGAGGATCTGTCACTGACGGTTCTTCTCATGGTTAAAGATGAAAAAATGCAACAAATGAAGTTGAGTTTAGGGTTGGATTCCATATATCTTTTTTTTCCAAGTAATAGCATTCAAAACCTATGCTGAGTTACATAGTAGACTTTGCTGCATGTGAGAAATGCATTGTACACTACACTTTAGTTAATTGGTTGCTTATGGCTTAATTTTTTACTTGCTAAATAAGTAACCAACAAGCTTATAACAATCTGCTAGGTCTAGACACAATGAAAAGAATGTTAGAAACAGAATCTCTTCTCTCTGCGAAGAAGGTCAGAAAAAGTATGAGGACGGACTCCAACTTTGGTTTGCCACACGGCAATCAATACCTTGAGGATCATGAAAGCTAAGTGTGATGTTATTTTCCTAAAACAGTAGGTTTTGATTTTGTCAGTAAAATCTGAACCATGAAATATTGTACAAAACGTTTTTTTGTTTGTTTTTGAATTAATTTAACATTCATTTACCAAAAAAAAAGACACAATGAAAAGGCTTCTGCGTGGTGGTAACTCTACCGAAGCAAGTAAAGGCGAGAATGATCCACATCAAGTAGTTGCAAATATCGTTTGCACAACCTTGTGAATGTCTCTTACAAATTTATGTAATTTCCAAACTTCATTGGTTGTCCTTTACAGTTTCAACAGACCTAATTTGTTTCTTCTATGTATTAGCAAATAAGCCTACTTGCATGATTGATTACCAAAAAGAAAAGCCTATTTGCATCGAAACTTATGTTGCTCATTAAGAAGTTTAAAAGTAGTTGCCCCAAAATCATGGATTAACGTTTGTATGTAGGTCCAAAGACAGAATAAGAACCGCTTTACCTTTGCATCTTGAGGAATCCTATAACCAATGCTTTAGACAACAGTTAGTCAAACAATAATAGTACGTAGTACTTCAAAGACAAAACATATATATACTTCTTTGCTTTTTTTATTGAAATCGTACCAAATAATTGATATTTAACCAATATAAAGTTATATCATCCTACTATAATGAAATGAATAAAGTACATGCAGAATTTGAAAATCGTGCATCCATCACTGTTAACCTTAATTTTAAGATCTTCAAATCATCAAAAAGACATAAACACGGGAAAAAGTGAAAGGTGACATTACCGAACAGAGACAAATTTTCACTTTATCCGTTTTGATGTTGAGTAATAGACACTAAAGATACAATGGCAAATACTATGAAACGAAAGTAACCACCACATATAATATATAGTTTCTATATGTGAGAGAACATAGATCTCCTGACAAGAACATATCACAGTGGAGAGAAATGTTTCAGAAAACAAACAGTTTCTTCCACAGAACACTACACAGTCTCAAGTCGATGATTCTCAGAGCAGGTAAGAAACTCTCTAGACCACAAACTCACTTCTCATGCACATTTTGTAGATCAAATTCTCTCGATAGCAGCGACGATTTCTATGCAAGCTTCCTCAACATTTGGGAGTCTGATCTCGGAAACAGCATTGGAGGAGGAGCTCCATTAAAACTGGAGCAAAAGCCTCAAGAGCATGGACAAGATCACCAAGAGAAGAAAATAGAAGCGTGCTCTTCACGTTCATTAAGAGATTGTGATACAATGGAGAAGAAGATTAAGGAGATGTATGTGATCGAGACAGGAGATATAGAGCAAGCCCTTGATGTTGAAGAGGCACTTCATTACTATTCTCGTCTTCGAAGTCCTGTGTATCTCAACATTGTTGACAAGTTCTTAAATGATCTTTACGCCTGAGATAAACACTCTTGAGCTATTATAGTTTGTGTTTTTCTTTTCTTTTCAGATTCTTGATTTGTTTTGGTTTACTACAAGTCTTTGTTCTTGTATGTTTGAATCATGTTTGTGTAGCAATATCATTTGACAGTGAACTTTAAAGCTCTCTTCTGGCAAAAGATCTCGAACCTGTTTTGTGAAACGATGCACATACTGCATGAAGCTTTCAATACTTTTTAGAGTTATAACTTCCCATAGCTCGATCTGCAACTTTTCAACTGGACTAGAATAGGGTAACATAATATTGTAAATAGTAGAAGGCAAGCTCATTAATAGCACAATAGTAGATATTATTACATAGGTATTTCATCTTCTGCAACAAATCCATTACAAGCATCTGATAGAATGCAAAAAGCAGCAGCAAGAACAGAATGCATATCTTTTACATATCAGAAACTCTGTGATCATCCATAACTCTTCCCTGTAAAGCTCTCAGAAGGCGGTAAATAGATAAACTTCTGATCTTTAGTCCAAGCCAGTATGAGGCCACAAGTGCAAAACCCAAGATGAGGTCGATGAAAGGGCCATTATTTACTTGAAGAGGAGGGTCAGTAGCCAGTGGTAGATACCAATACATTGTGCTCCCTAAGGCGTTTCTGGAAATGAGCAAGACGGTTCTGAAGCTGGAGTATACCTGCAGCCTTCTGAGAGAGGATTGTGTTCAGTCTTGAAATGTAACCATCTAGCTGGTTTCCCGGCTGGTCTGCTTCAACCAGCAAATTCATCTCCTACGCATGTGATTTAAACAGGATTATAGAGGCATTAAATCGAAACCAGGCTTGGCAAAAACTGACAAAACTCATACCTCTTTCACGATGTTCATGGTATCCTCAACTTGTTTACGGTGAGCATTCACAAGGTCTTCTTCTTCCTGTTTAAAAAATGCATGAGAGATGAATTCTTGCGTTAAAGCTGATAAATGCGTTTGGCTGAATGTTACCTGCAGAAGTGCATTTAGATTGTCATCGGAGTTTGACTTCTTCATATCGGGCCTTGGCATGTCTCTTGACTTCATGGGAATACTAGGTTTCGGGATTCTCTCCTGTGCCATACTGTTATAGGATGGCTCTGGCTTTACGTTTTTCTTCCACATTTGTTTCTCTTGCTCGTAGTCCGATGCATCAAAGTCATCGTTTTCTTCAGTCCACATCTCATTCACGTCATCATCATAGTTAGATGGAGCAGGGAGTGCGGAAGACAGAGGAATTTTTGTGGACTCCCTTAGGTTCATGGTTGAAGACGATACATCTTTCTTAGAACCGTTTCCCTTCGAGAGACTCTTAACCCTACAATCATAGTTCACAGAAACAGTTTATGGATGCGGATATGAACAAAAACGAGAGAGATATTACAGCGAGCGAGTAAAACCGACCTGTCCGCGTATCTTAAGGTGTTAAGGGTGTGCTCGCATGATCCAGAGCTTGGAGATATGCAAGATATCATTACAGTTCGAGAATTTCCCATGAAGGAGTCTCTGAGAACTTCAGTCAACTTACTGCCTCTAAAAGGGATGTGGCCTTGATCATTATCCAGAGCTCTAATACACTCCTTCAAGGCGAGTAAGCTCTTATTGATTTCTGCTCCTTCCAACCTGTGTTATATGATAATACCAATAAATATCGAAGCAACTAGCCAGAAACGATATTCACAGTAACTATTTAAAAAAGTAGTCAGGGCCCAGAATATAGATGTTACCGAGTCTGTTTGTCATTGTCTGTTGTGTCTGCACCACGTTCACTTCCAGCAAGATCGATGAAAGAAAGTTTCCCAACAAGGCGAGGGGGCTTTGACTGATTTCCCTCTGCTGATTTTTTAATAGCGAGCTGAAGTATAGCATGTGAACGGGAGGATTCTTCATTTGCACCAGTGGTTCCAGTACTTCTTGTTGCACTTCCTCTTTCGATAAGCTCCATTATCGCATCTGTATCAGATACTCTGTATTCTTGCAGACCAACGATGCACACTTGCTGCTTACCATCCTCTCTCATGCACAGCTTCCTATAATGATAAAAAGGTTAGTCTTTCAGCTTAATAAATAGGTATTGAAGTGAAGAAATTAATAGCATTATATGCTTTTCAACTCACTTCCTCTCACTGAGGAGATCATAAAGCTTTCCTCCATAAATTTCAAAGAAGCTGACAAACAACTGAAACCCTTGGTTTCTGTATGTGTGGTGCATCAATCTTAGGATATCCCTTGAAGCCTTAAGAGGCAAAGGCTTCATAGTATAGGTTTTACCACTACCTGAGAGGCAAACATAAAACAACGTCAGTGCAGAGTATTATTTGTTTCTGATATGTGGATGTTGATTATCATCTACGGGATTCATACAATTTTAGAAATAGTTGAAGACGCTATACTCATACACCGTTTGATAATGGGTTAAACATATGCCAGATACTTTAGACGTTAGGATCTAAGGTCTTGCTATTAGCTTGTCAGATTTTTCGGAAAGTGACCTCGTGTATCTATGATTCTTTTGAGAAGTATTTACCTGTCTGCCCATATGCGAAGCAAGTGGCTTTAATACGCTGAAAAATTAAGGGAACAACAGGCTCCACTGTCTCACGATAAACCTACAAAAAGTGGCATAATAACTTAGAAATAAGGGCCACTACGGCAACTGATTATTTGTAAGTAAACGTTGATCCTGTGTACTTTCAAATAGCAGTCACCTCATCATTTGACACTTCCTCATCAAGCACGGCATCAAACACAAATTCATGCTTTTCAACATAGGCTGTCAAGTCAACCTGCAATAATTGAGTTATCGATCAGCCTAACTATCATGCTACAGAGTTTACTTTACTCAGACATGAGACAACTGAGGTTGCACAAACACAAACCTTAAGTTTGGTTTCATGAACTGTTAAGCAATTGGAATGTGTGTCAACAATGTCTTCCTCGTTTTTGGCCGACTCCTTTTTGTTAAGTGGTCTCTTACGCACCTGTTCTCAAACAATCAAGGAACATCATGTGGAGGAAGGGATTAGTATTCACAATGCAAAAATCATCAAAATTTATTAACTCAAGGGTTAAAATCAAGTGATCTTTAGAGACAGAAGTGAAAGAAGAAAAACGTACAACAACTTTGATCTTAGCAACAGCATTCAACCTATCCTTCTCAGCAGCCAAGTTATCAGCCAAAACGCGACTACTACGGTTAGGCTGCTTGTTGTAAGCCTCAAAGTCCTCAAAGCTTTGACTTCGACTAGGATTGAACATTGAAGGACCATCTAACTGGCTAGAAACCGGAATCTGCTGACGAGATAACAAGTTAAAAGCCAACAACAAGACCATAAACGGCAAACAAAATAAAATCCACACATTTATCTAATATCAAACATAGAATCAAATAACCAGATGGTCTCATATCGTAGGAATCTATCACAGATTTGGTCAAAGAAAAAAAAATCATTAATTTTTTGTGTTTAACTAAAAATAGTCTAATGAACTAAAAGAGCTGAGTTAGGAGTCCACTCTATCAGTAAGCAATAAAAAGTTTATAGATAGCCACGTGTATTAATTAAACCGGAAATCGTCCCGGTTCTAACTACCTCGGGGAGAAGCTCAGTATCAAAAGAATGTAGATCTAATAGTCCGGGACTAAACTCGGATTCATCATTGTTCTTTCTTTGACTCGAAGGACGAGAACCACCGTACTGAGGAGTAGTTGGTTCACCAATGTGATAACCTCTTGTTGTTGCTGCTTGTCCACCACCAGCATAGTTAGAGATGGCAATTGGGCTTTCCCGTCCCGTTCCGTCCCGTACCGCAGCGGGCTCATCGTCGAGCGGGTCATGGCGGGCCTGTCCCGTGCGGGCTGCGGTCTTCCGAATGGCTACCCAATCCCGTACCGCATAATTTATAAGCCTTCGCGGGCCGTCCCGCGGGATGTCTCATTCAGCTTCCTTCATGAATGTTAAAGTAGAAGAGTTGTGTAAAGAAGTTGAAGAGAGATGAACAACATCGATCGCAATAACATCCAATGTGATCACTCGCTGGTTTAATGGTCTTGAAGTAAGTGAGAGTCATTTGGACAGTAAAATTTAACTCTTTCAAAAATATTCCTTGTTTGATTCTTTGTAAAGCAACGTCTTTTCATAACAACAATAACTTAATACTAATGGTTTCTTCTTCTCTTTCAACCAAGCTGTTGAACTTAGAGTGTAAAGACAAGATTCTGCAGTAACCCAAACTCTCATTTCGAGCCGTTTAAAGAACAAACAGTAGCTCTTCAACAAGCAGTAACTCTTTAATAACATCATTGTAACAAAATTTAATTTTTTTTTAAAACACCACTTGGCAATACTGAAAACAAAACTCATCAACTTAAACAAGAAAATTCCACATAATAATAAGGCAATTTATAGTACTGAAAAGAAAACCAAACAGAAAGGGAGACTTATGGTTGCGGGTCTTCAAAATCCCGCGGGTTAACCTGTCCCGCAATCGGCCCGTCCCGTTTTGAGCCCGTCCCGCATTCGGCCCGTCCCATTTTGAGCATGTCCCGCGAGGCCCGCAATTTTGCGGGCTTATCAAATGTAGGCCCAATCCCGCCCCGCAGCAAGCCTTTACGGGCCAGGCCCGCGGTCCAGGTCTTTGATTGCCATCCCTAAGCATAGTATCCGTAATCCTGTGTGTTAGTTAGTCACTCACACCATTAGGTTAATCAAAACACCAGATCGTGATTTTTTTTTAAATAATATAAATTCGCATTTTATAAATCGGATGGAGAAGAAAAGGATCAGATGGTGGAGATTTACATTGAGGCCAGAGGATTGGAGCCATCTGTTATTGGAGGAAGACATGTCGAGGAGGTTATCGGAGAGTTGTCTCTGGTGGTGTACCGTCGATGCTGCGCTAGATCTCTGTCTCCCGTTCATCGCTGTGAATCGAATCGAAGCTTGAAATCGGAGCTCCAAACGGATCTTTTATTCGAATCTCTCCGTCGTCTCCTTCTGGCTATCTTCTATCTTAAACCTTTTATGTCTCTCTCTCCACACAAAGTTTTAAGTTCAAATTAAAGCGCAGAGGAGCTGTTTCTTCCTCTCTCTCTCTCTCTTTGAAACGCTCTTTTAAATGTCGTTTCATCTAAATTGAGTTAATATAGTATTATTAATAAATGAATTACGTGGACCAATTAATCTATGCATTTCTTGATACTAATAAACTATGTGATTATGTACATATTTATAAAATAAATATACAACTAGATTGTGATCCGTGCAACCGCGCGGGTGTTTGTTTTCGTTTATAGTTAGTTATATAAACATTTTATTTTCACTTGTAAATTGGTATATATTATATTAATCACATATTTACGATATGTAAACATAATAATATTATATAATACGTGTTTTAATCAAATAAATTGTTTCAAATTTTCTATATTATACATGTTTTTCAAACATATGTTTGTTTCTTCTTCTATATTTTATTGTTTGTTAGATTTCTATTTCATTTTTAGATAAAATAATATAAATAAAGTTTGATTAAATATTAGTATACTTTAATTTGCAAAGATAATATAAACTTCGAATTTTTTTTTGCTAAAAACTAAACTTATAGCTTTATAAATTAATATTATAAAGAATTTTATTAAAAAATAATTTTTAAACAATTTCTTTTTAAAAACAATATAATTTTAAAAATTTACATCGAAATAAATTTATATAGTATATATAGCGTGTAAATTTTGTTAGGGTATAGAAATATTCCATATTACGAATCTGTGATTTTTGTTAATATATTGTGGATGCATTTAACTATTATTGACATATTTCCTTATAAATAATAGAAGATTCGTAAACTTATATCTATTGACATATTTTGCGTGACTAAATTGGAAAGTTTGGGGTAATTTACCAAAACCAAATTGTTAAGCGTATCTTTGTTATTATATATATAATTTTTTATAAGATATAATAATGATAAGATTATTAGAGAGTTAATGTAACATGACTTTCTAGTAATAGTTCATTTTTGAAAAAATCACACATGAAGTCAAGTCATGACTTCTGTTTTAATATATAAGATAATAATTGATTGATACTTACTTTAATTTTTAAATTAATTTATAGTTTGTATGTCTAATTTATATTATAATATTATATTACTTTAATTATATATATAATTTTAGATATGTTATATTTAATCTATTTTATTGTTTTTACGGTCGATTTAGTTATCATTTAGATATATTGGATTCTATCTATTTCTCTGAATTCAACTATAATCTTTTATATTTTAAATATATTAAATTTTTGATTAATTGTCTTATTTGCATTTATGCTGGTTGTTATCTTAGAAATATAAGTATATTTAGTAAGATTATATATAACTTAAGATTTTTTTGTGCTTGGAAAAAAAATAAAAAATAAAGTGTGTGATTCTAAATTACATACATAAGTAACTAATGACATTTTAGAAGCTTTTGAACACATATCAATATTTACAATAATTAAAATATTTTATAAATTCTAAACAAATTTATGTTTTAGATTGATTGGATGGTAAACTGAAATTTATTTTAAATAATTTTAAAAATAAGAATTCTGATTTGCTTAAGTATTTTGACTATGGTTATATTAAGTTTCACAAACATAAAAACAGAAAATTAAAAATCAAAAGATTTATTAAGAAAACAGATAATTTTAACTATTAAAATATAATATATTTAACTTGTTAAATTGTATAATGTTATGGTATTTTAAAATAATTGTAGTTATTTTCTGTTTTTATGTTTGTGAAACTTAATATAACCATTATCAAAATACTTAAGTAAATCAGAATCTTTATTCTAAAACAGATAATTTTAACTATTAAAATATAATATATCTACCTTGTTAAATTATATAGTGTTGTGATATTTTAAAATAATTGTAGTTACTTGATCAAAAGATGTTTATTATTAAATTTATTTTTTGTTTTATTTTTAGTATCTCTTAAAATAGTCAGTAAAAAGTGATTGTTTTTGAGAAATTATACTATATAAGTAAAATAGAATTTATATTTTTTTATTGTAATTGTAAGATATTGTAGTCAAATAAATATACTAAAAAAATAATTTCAATAATACTAATTATAAAAAATTCAATTAAATATATATCAGTTTATGTTAGTTGATTATTTTATGTAATCATCTAATAAAATAGATAGATATATACAAAAATAATTATTTTGAAAATCTATATATAAAGAAATAATATTTCTTTTTTTAATAGCAATATTTTTTGTGTGAATTGTTTTTTATGAAATCACATTATATACAGATTTTTTTTTGTATCTAAGAAGATATAGATATAAAGTATTTTTATTAGTATATTTTATGTTATTTAAAATATATTTAAATTAAATATTACTATTTGTGAACTTTCCTTTTTTATTAAACCATATTATATATACTTATATTTTCGTTTTTAAATAGTTTTGTAAATTTTATAAATGTTTCCTTTTTATTTTATATTGTTATTTGGAAATTTTTAAAAAGGAAATAACATTTAATTGTATTTTTAATTCATTAGGGGTATCATAGTAATCAACCAGCGTGAGAGTTAACGTGAGCGCGACACCTAAGAAAGTGACTTCTCAAATAATATTTATTTTGAAAATCTATATATAAAGAAATAATATTTCTTTTTTTAATAGCAATATTTTTTGTGTGAATTTTTTTTTTTATGAAATCACATTATATACAGATATTTTTTTTATCTAAGAAGATATAGATATAAAGTATTTTTATTAGTATATTTTATGTTATTTAAAATATATTTAAATTAAATATTACTATTTCTGAACTTTCCTTTTTTATTAAACCATATTATATATACTTATATTTTCGTTTTTAAATAGTTGTGTAAATTTTATAAATGTTTCCTTTTTCTTTTATATTGTTATTAGGAAATTTTTAAAAAGGAAATAATATTTAATTGTATTTTTAATTCATTAGGGATATCATAGTAATCAACCAGCGTGAGAGTTAACGTGAGCGTGACACCTAAGAAAGTGTCTTCTCAAATAATATTATAGAGATCTATGTTTCGCTCAATTTAGAGCAGCAGCATCAAAGGCTCTTAGAGCAGGTTCACACGCATCTCAAGACAAATAGTAGTGAACTCGCCTCGTCTCACCCCTCTGCGGTGAACCCGTTTCACAACTGTTTTGCGGGCCCCACACCATATGGCGGCCCGCTATTGGTTCAAATTTTTATTTTTTATTTTAGAAAAAATAAACGAAAAAAATAAAAAAATTGAAAAAGCCACGTGGCGAACCTGTGTCCAGGTTTACTGATGCTACTGCTCTTATAAATTTTATGTGTGTTTTGTGTTAGCTTTGCAACAGGAAGTTAATTGTTAGAGAACAAAGCATTTATATATGTATATAGATATTTTTTCTTTCTCAAATATGAGTTCCCAACAAGAAAGGAGATTTTGAACTAATTTTAACATATTGAGGAGGAGATTAGAAGAGACGACTCAAATTATTTCTTGCCACTTTTCTTAAGACCAGCACCACCGAATGATCCCTTTTGTGATGCCTTGCTTCTGAGTTCTTTAAGCGCCTGTTTCCATCAATACAAAAAAATCACTTTATCTTAAGATTGTTCAATGAATCAAGACTACAAAATTAGAAGAAAAGAATCAGTATCTTACCTTCTCTTCATCCTTCTTTTTCTGCATTAACTCCTTATCGTGCTGCATTCAGACACATTGTGTTAAAACAGTTAAAAAACGATCGACCAAATTAAAGATTCGAATACAGGATTTCAAGCTGATGTTTTATGATCATCATTGTGTTAAAACAGTTAAAAAACGATCGACCAAATTAAAGATTCGAATACAGGATTTCAAGCTGATGTTTTATGATCATCATTGTGTTAAAACAGTTAAAAAACGATCGACCAAATTAAAGATTCGAATACAGGATTTCAAGCTGATGTTTTATGATCATCATAGCTCAACTCATGCACTAGGCCACATGCACACAAATGTTTTCAAGATAAAATGGGTTAGTTGTAAGAGAAAGATCATACCTCATCGTATTCCTTTTTACCAGACTTAGGCTGCTTCAAGGGTTTCAATTTCCCTCCTGAAAACACCATACATAGAAACAGATTATTCCCAAAACATATTACGTATCGAACGTTTTACAAAGAACCATGTCAAATAAAAAGAAACATATTTTTGAATTATGCGTTAAGAGCACACAAGATCCATAAACCGGCTGGTTGATTGATGAATGTATCCATGATATCAAATGTGAAAGCAAACGCATCTTAACAAAACAATTGATGCAAAATATATCAAAACGATTTTCCATAAATATCAGAAACCTGTATTAGATAATTCCGATGTGGGCTTGTTATGGGCTTAAACTAATCTACTACTATATAAAGGGTTTGTTATGGGCTTCCAACTTAAAACCAATTGGTGATTAGTGGATTGGCCATAACCCTTTATATAGTAGTAGATTAATTCTTATATTTCCGATGTGGGATGTTTCTCATCAATACCCTCCCTCACGCTCAGACATCTCTAGGTCTGAAGCGTGGACAATGTGGGAATAACATCCACGGAGGATCCAACATCGGTACAGTAGTAGTTGTAGTAAATTAGGTCAAAGGATCTTATTGCTCTGATACCATGTTAGATTCGGGTTTGTTATGGGCTTCCAACTTAAAACCAATTGGTGATTAGTGGATTGGCCATAACCCTTTATATAGTAGTAGATTAATTCTTATATTTCCGATGTGGGATGTTTCTCATCAATAGATAATATTAACGGAGTTGAGAGAAGGACAATGATCACCTTGCTTGGAAGACATGGCTGAGGGGTTAGGGTTAGACCTGAAACTCGAGGAGAAAATAGATATGAACTTTTCCCTAATCCCCAAAACACAACAATTATCTCTGTTCCTTCGAGTTTAGATGATCTGGTTCTTTTCCTGCGATCATATAAATATATATTAAAATGGCTTCTTCGATAAAAATAGCCAAGTTATATATAGATAGAGCAAAGGTATATCAGCAAAGTTACAAAACCCAACGGCTATAAACAAGAAAACGATATAAAAGTAGTAGGGAAGGGACTATTCTATTGCGTCTCATTCAGAAGATGCGTGTTGGATGTTTGTCACCGGACATGATCATGTTAAAAAAGACCAAATAATGGAAATCCCTGAGTGGTCTGTAAATTTGAGTCTGAATACAAAGACAGATGTGTATACAAGTGTTACATACTTGCATGCAATAATATATGGCATCATGGACTTGGGTACAAATAAGGACTTGGGTACAAAAAAAAAGGATTAAGTTACGATGTGAACCCCACATTCAGAAACAAGGGAAGTTCGATTCTATCTTTAACTCACCTTGGGTCCATCACTGTGATAGTAACCCTATTTGCCGATACATTTTCTGGCTCCGGTCTCTCGATATACTATGATAACCCATTCTGTGAAAGCTCACAGCGCTGCAGTGCATCAATCATAATCTTTTTTCATGTGAATCTTCACTGACTCCTCCATGTAGGTTATTGATGCTTTTGACGCTACTCGAACCCATGATCTCACCCTTTAACAACCTTTCCACTGAACGAACTGTCACCAATTAAACTGCAAAATCAATTGATGATAGCCCGTTCAGTGGAAGAGTTGTTAAAGGGTGAGATCTTGGGTTTGAGTAGCGCCAAGCACATCAATAACCTAAATGGAAGAGTTAGTGAGGATTCACATGGGAGGAGTTAGAATCGATGTGCTGCAACGCTGTGAGCTTCCACGGGATTGATTATCACAAAATCAAATTTTTTTTTTAACTTCCACGAGATGGGTTGTCACATATCCATTTCCGTCAACCTTCTCCGAGGGCCATCATAGAAAGCTGGCTCTTTAGGCAAAGAAAGAACATTATTGCCTTAGTCGTAAATCATGGACACAACATCTAACATACTTGGTCTATCCTCTGCGTTTTCTTGTTTACACAAGAGGCAACATAAACGCATCTTAACACTTAAGGGTTCTCAAGTGCAGAGTCTCCCAAAGACTGATCTATCACCTCGTGATTTCGGTTCTCTTTAAACACATTCCACGCCTGTAGAAAGAAAAACAGAGTTTCGTAAAGGTTCCAATATGCTAACAATGAAACTAGAAGAAAAAGTTTAGTATTTTACATGAACTATGAGATTCAGAGTCCCTTCTGAATAATGGTGGAAATTATTGTTCTTCCTTCCACATATAATTTCGAGCATTAGAACACCGAAGCTGAACACATATGATTTAGCCGAGAATAGTCCTTCTCTGAAGTACTCTGGAGATATATAACCACTACATACAACACAAATAAACTCAATTAAAATCTGATCATGGTATCAAATTTCTAACATTAGTTTTTCTCTGATGTGACCTTTTTTTTGAAACACCATCCGATGTGACCCTAAACTTACCAGCAACGACTAAGAGCATCTCATTAATGAATTTTAAGGGGGATTCACACAGATTCCCAAATTTTTTTTCTTTTCATTTGATTTAAATAAAAGAGATTTAATAAACCAACCAATCGTGGCCATCACGTGTCGTGGAGTCCACGAAACAGTGTTGAATCCGTATCACTGCAGTCAACTCTGCGGTGAACAGTGTTGAACCTGTTTGATTATTATAAGGTTTTTTTTTTTGAGAAATGGGTGAACCCCATCAATAATTCCTTGATGAGAATGTTCTAAAGCTACAAAGGAATATTTTTAAACTAGATGTTCACTATAGATTTTACTAAAATTTTTGTTATATTTACTATTTTACATTGACATTAATTGACTGATACATGTGAGCAATTATAAGTTCATAGAATTGATTTAAACACTTAATCGTAAAAGAAGTTTTAAATTTTATTTTTGATGTTAATTAATAAACTTCTTTACCTTAGCACACGAATCTTGTTCAGCTGTATGCTGCATCGAGAAGGATGAGAAAATAAGCATGGCCTCGTTCTTGAACTCCACTAATCCTTGGCCTGATGTTATTGATAGTTTCTTGATTGCAACTTCTTCCCCATCTAATAACATCTCTTCAAGAAAGTAGATGAAACATCAAAATCATCTCTTTAAAATCTAAATGCATATAAGCAGGACTTTTATTTTTAAGTTTATCAATTAATAAAACTAAAGAAAATATTATACTCCTTCAGTTCCACAGAGATACAGTTTTAGGAAAAAAATTATTTCACATAGATATAATTTTGTGTTATTCTATGAATTTTTGATTATTTAATAATAGTAAATTGTAACTTTCAACAAAATTAATTGAGTTACTGTTAATTTAATTTTATTGAAAATTGATATTCGCAGAAAATGATGCATTTGTGAAAAAATTAATTTAATTTCTTAATATGTGTAAATAATTCAGAAATATTATTTTGTAAAATAGATGAAGTTTCAAACACATGTAAAAATTAATTTATTTGCAAGAACCTTTAACTGCATTTACTTATGTTTAAAACTTCATCTATTTTAAAAAATATATTAATTAACATTAAATGCTTGAAACAAGCAAGTAAGATGTTACTCTTATAATTAACTGAAGTAATAAAGGAATTTTTTTGTTGCAAAACATCTTGAAAATATTAATTTTATCAATTAGTAGAAATCAACCGTAAGAACATTAAAAAGCATTCAATTGTATATAGATATATATATATATATACACATTCATAAATCATGAGAATAGTATCAAGAACAATCCAAAGAAGAAGTTAACAAGTAATCATACATAATGAAGATTAATACAATTTTCATGACATTTTTCATTATTACCATTTTAGTATCATATGCATATCCAAGTTTGGGCCAAGAAAATATTGACGAAATACCACTGGTTAAACCCGGTCACGAGTTTGATACATTGGATGCGAAATCGCCAGCTTCGGAAGATTATAATAATAATATGTTAGAGAACCTCCCACATAAATACATAAAGTATATCGGAACCTGCTTTGGGAAGATGAAGACCATTGGTATTGGAAAATGTAATGACGATGTTATTAAAGAGATTCTTACGAATGAACCTGTTTCAAAAGAGTGTTGTCTGAAGGTAGTAAGAGCTGGAAAAGAATGCCACATGGAGCTGAATAAGTTGACGTTTCGATTGTATCAACTCAAACGTTTTGCTTCTCAAGTTTCTTTTAAAATTAATGAGGTTTGGAACAGATGCTCTACTGAAGTTGAAAGTCTTTCATCATCTGATAATGCCGCGATTCAGTAATCTTAACTGAATCTTTTATTATTATATGATGTATTATGAAATATTTGTTTGTTATACTATTCTAACTAAATAAATAAAATCAATTTTTCATTAGTTTATTCGTTTTCCTAACTCTAATATTGTATTTAAAAAACTTTAATATGATTCTGGGGTTATTCTGACTATTGTTTGTTTATCATAGTCTGTTTAGTTTGTCAAATATAAAACATAATTGAACATGAATCTTGTTAAACACAATCATATATTTCTTTATTTGTAAGTCGAATAAATTAAAAATTTTGAAAATCAAGTAAATTTATAAAAACAAATAAAAAGTGAGAGACCAAGATAGGGAAAATATAATAGGTAACTTTAATTTTTCGTGAACAAAAACGTTAATCTTTTTTTATGGTCCTAGATACGACCTAATATGAAAACTCATGATACCAATTTGTTAATTAATTATCTAAATCTTCTTGTAAAATACAATGTTTTCTACAAAACATATAACATTTTTGTTTTTAAGGCATATATCATCTCTTCTTTTGTAATAATTCACATATAGAATGAAATCATTTTTGTATTCAGAGGATAAAAATATAGATTATCATGAAGAGGGCCAGAGGGACATTTACTTGATCAAAGGGACAATATGCTTATTATTAATAGCCCAATTACTCTATATGGAAAAGAGCATCATGTTTCAACGATTCAGAAAGTTTTATATAACTATAACCAGTAAGAACTCAGATAAACATAAACTTAGAGGATCAACAACCCATGAGAAGAAATTTCATGATTGTCTGTCTTATTAATTGGTGTAGTAATTTAATTATGAATATGAACTATAAATATTAAATAAATGTTATTTATTATTCTGTAAATAAAAACTGAGTTAATATTTATTTATAATAATACGGATTAATATTAATCACGAACTTTTATTATTTAAAGTATAAATTGGAAAGAAATACATATTTACAGTTCAAATAAAAGATATTATCAAAACTTAATCTTAGAAAAGATAATTAACAATATTTTTAAGATATTATTTTGAAAATATTTAAATAATGTGTTAAGTTAAGGTATTTATTTAATAATAATTAAGTTAAATAAATGTAATGGTCTAATCTAGAATATTTGTAAGTAGATTAAAGTTATTTCTGTTTTAATAGTATTGATAGTAACTTCCAACAAAATTAATTGTATTTACTGAGTCACTATTGATTTAAATTTATTTAAAATTGATATTCGCAGAAAATGATGCATTTATGGAAAATTTATTTATTTTTTAATATGTGCAATAATTCAGAAATAATTTTTTAAATAGATGAAGTCTCAAACACATGTAAAAAATTAATTTATTTGCAAAAACCTTTAATGGCATTTATTTATGTTTGAAACTTCATCTATTTTACAAAAAAAAAATTAACATTAAATGCTTGAAACGAATAAGTAAGATATTATACTTATAGGTAACTGAAGTAATAAAGAAATATTTTTGTTGCAAAATATCTTTAAAACATTATTTTTTATCAATTAGTACAAATCAACCGTTAGAACATTCAAGCCCAATCAATTGATATATATACACATTCATTGATCATGAGAATATTATTAAAAACAATTCAAAGAAGAAGTATGGAGACTAAGACAACTTTCAAGATATTTTTCATTATCACTACTTTAGTATCATATGCATATCCAAGTTTGGGACAAGAAAATGTTGACGATGAACCACTTGTTAAACCCGGTCAGGAGTTTGATACATTGGATGCGATGTCACCAGTTTCAAAAGATTACAATATTTATGTACTAAAAACCCTTCCACCAAAAGAAAAAAAGTATCTCGAAACATGTATGGAGAAGATGGGACTCATTGATATTTGGCAATGTCATGCCTGTTGAGATGAAGCAATAAAAGTCCAAGAGAGATCAAAGTAAGAGTATTGGCGCCAGCAAGTATTGTTTGAAGTTATCTTGGGAATCAAGGCATCTGTACAAGTCTTCAAGTGCAAGGAACTAATCTGCCTTCTAGAATGAAGTTAAAGGAGTCCCAAGATAATTAATATATGTTGGATGTCGGCAGTAGGAGGCAA
>CAKOAT010141265.1:52047-83294 GCA_932364175.1 Eruca vesicaria subsp. sativa | reverse complement strand
TTTCCTTTCACGCCCTTTCCATAACATTTGCTACCCCCCGCCTCGTCAAACTCTTGACTCAAGTTTCGCATCCACGCCAATGAAACGTCATCCTCAGCAACAGGCTCGTCACCTCCCAGTGCTAGGGACAGCTGCGTCGCTGAGCCAGTACCTGATAATGTTTATGTTATCCCATAACTTTTGCCTTACCGGTTAACGAATTATTTAACATAAAATATTTATTAAAAATAAAGATTATTACTCATGTTTGACGCATCCCCCCAAGACAGCAGTTGATCTCCAAATTAGAAATTTGAAGAAACTCCAATTTGAAATGGTCTCTCTACCGACTCATCAATCATCATTACTCCCTTACCTTTGTCCCGTATTATCTCCTCCACTTCATTACCTTCTGCCCCTAATAATTAGCAGTCACACCTTCCGGTTACATAAAACTTTCTCCTTAACGTATAATTTGATTTTTCTCCTCTAAAAAAAAAGTATTACCTAACGCGAAGGTGATTTCTTCAGTTTGAACTTCCGCGTTGGTATCCTCTCCTACTCTTACAGCAGCCCCTGTTAGTATTGCCCCCGCCTGGTTAAGCGGGATGCCAGAAGAACCCTCTGACGATTCTAGGTTCACTGTCATCGTCGGGTCAAGCTGAAGATCATTTGGTCCACACCCAAGGGCGGTTTGCTCCAGTATGCTCATTTCATCAGCCGTGCAGATTCCTCTTAGTATTTCCCCGTACACAACCATGTACCCTCTAGCAGTAAGATCTGCAAACATAAACCAAAATAAATTTCTCAATCAATACATGTTTACCCTAGTTTTTCCACTGGCATCACAAAGTTAATAATATATTTACCCGATAACTGCGTCGTTAACTGCTAAATTACTATTTTACTGGAAAGACTACTTTCCGAGGTACTTTCTTTTCCGAAACAAAAAACATTTACAGGAAAATATTTCTTTACCGGGGAAATATAATTTTACCTGCGATGCTCACTAACCCGCGCGCCGGAGTTTGTTGTTCTGAAGCTGTCATTCCATCTTCCACCTCCCTCTGCCTCCTGTAGTTGTAGACATCCTCTCCACCCAATGTGACATACAGCTCCTGCCACACATTGTCAACCCTAACAGCCATGAAAACAGCCACGTCTTCGTCCTCATTGATTTCGATGGGTGGTGCTGAGTATTCCTCAGGCTCCTTTTCAAGGTCTGGGTAGTGGTAAGTCAGCAACACAGGGGCGTTGACTCCATACAGTGGGTCTACGTTGAACTTTTCCCTCACCATACCAACAAGTGAGATGTAACTCTCGTTCTCCTTAAGCTCGACGTCAGCTCTTATCATGGTTTTATCCACGTTGAACCTCCATGCGCCTTGAGCGCCTCGTTCCCAGTCCCCAANGGTAAGTCAGCAACACAGGGGCGTTGACTCCATACAGTGGGTCTACGTTGAACTTTTCCCTCACCATACCAACAAGTGAGATGTAACTCTCGTTCTCCTTAAGCTCGACGTCAGCTCTTATCATGGTTTTATCCACGTTGAACCTCCATGCGCCTTGAGCGCCTCGTTCCCAGTCCCCAACAACGACACGAACTTGGTGTCTCATCTTCCAAACCTGTTACGGTGTAACATTACAATTATCAGTAACTCAAGAATTTTAAGGATATAGAACAACCTTCCCTTGTTTGGATATATAGATAAAGCTTACAACTTACACTACGAGAAAAAACGATTTCTGTCTCTTGAGTTTATCTTCTACAAACACCAAATCACAGCTTTCGTTCTCCCTCTTTCACCCACAGTTTTTTTGGTTCTGAAAACTAAAGTTTTACCCAACTCAACCTTCTTTTATCTTCAAATTAGTATGGTATTACGTACACTTAACTTTTCCATGGTAGCTTAGGATGTTGCGCTTAAACAGAAATCCCGGATAACCGAGGAAACGTGTTTTAATTGCACACAAGTCGTCCTAGGTTTCAGAGTAGGGTAGGCAGCTATTAGAATCGGCGTGGATATCTTGTGTCAGTCGATTGACACAAGCGCCGAAAATCAAATCGTTGGTAGGAGGTTAGTTCCGTCTTTTCCCCATCGTCAGGGTAGCTCTCGGGCCCTATATGTCATTCGGTGGGTACTTCACCAATTTGGGCCTCATTTTGGGGCAAATCACTAAATCACTCTATAAAATTCAAGTGAATTTATTGATTGATTTGTAACTTCTCCATGATTAATGTATTTTTGCTTATTTGTTATATTTTTAATAATTTTATGAATAATTTATCATATAATAAAATGAATTTCTATTAATAATATTATACTTTTAGAAAATAAGATAATTCTTATTATTATATTGTTATCTTTAAAACCTATTTTTTATCATAGAAATTAAAAATTAAGTTAAAATATTAATAGTTAAATATAAAGAAAGCAATGCTGATTTATCAACTTCTCCATGGTTTTATATTTTACTTATTTATCATATTTTAATAATTTCATATATAATTTATTAAATAATAAAACGAATGTATACTAATAATACTAGATTTAAGAAAATAAGATAATTCTTATATATCAGATTGTTATCTTGAACATATATTTTCTATTAGAAAATTTAAACGAATTATCTGATTTGTAATTTCTCCATGATTTAGATAATTTTGATTATTTGTCATATTTTTAATAATTTCATATAAAATTTATTATAAAATAAAACGAATTTCTATTAAAAATTATATTTTGAGAAAATAAGATAATTCTTATGTATTATATTATTATCTTGAAAACATAAGATACTTCTTATGTATTATATTGTTATCTTGAAAATAGTTTTTTATTATAGAAATAAAAAATTAAGATATAAAAATTATAATTAAAATAGATTAAAGCAACATATTTGTAAAAATATATTTTTAAAAATATTATGTTATGTGAGTGTTGTCATTTATAATTAATTTTAAAACATAAATCCTAAATTATTATATTGGTTTGAATTAATTAAATATTAACTAATAATGAATTTTAGGAAAATTATGCCCGCATGTGCGGGCAAAACACCTAGTAGTGTAAGATATATATAGTTCTAGGCCTATGAGAAGGTCAGTATTCCAGATCTCGCAACCCGTACCATCCACATTGGCTGAAGCATATGCAAGACAAGAACAGTGTTGTATACACATAACATGTCAATCAGCTGAACTGAGACGTCCACCAGTCTCCGGAAGTACAAACCCATGGCCTGAGAAAGCTGATACTGTCTTTCTATAAGGAGAGGGCGAAGAGCTCCTGAACCGAGATGGCGTATACCGGACTATGCAACCTGCTTCCGAACACCGCCTTGGATCGTTCTTATAACAGTCATTACCAACCTCTTCACCGATAGTGAAAGGACACGCGTGAGCTCTCTATCAATCCTGTTTACTTTTTGAGGCTCCTCTTAAGATCTTCAATCTGCCGAGTGAGTCAACCGTGAGGCTTCCAGAGCGTCCCGGAACTGGATTGTTACGGTTAGCAATCCAAACAGCTCTGTCTAGGATATGAGTATACTGCTTATTACCACTAATATATAAATTGTTGTACAAGATTCCAGATACAAGTTGCTTGAGTTCTTGAAAACTTGAGTTTGAAGATATTGAAAGTTGAAACGTGCTCTTGCACATCTTTCAAGTACTGTCCCTGCGGCAGCGTGTCGGCTGAACAGCCATCATATTTATATATGAAAAAATGGCTTCTTCTTTTACTCTTGATACAAATAGCCAAGTTAATATATATAGAGAGAGCAAGTTACATAATCCAACGACTATAACACAAGAAAACCATATAAAAGTAGTAGGGACAATGCTATTGCGTCGCATTCGAAGATGATGCCATGTTCTGTAAATTTGAGTCTGAATATAAAGACGATGTGTATACAAGTGCTACATACTTACATGGAATATATATGGCATCATGGTTATTAAGTTACCATGTTAACCCCACATACAGAAACAGAGGAAGTTCAGTTTTATCTTCAACTCACTAGTCACTAGCAGCTCACCTTGGGTCCATCACTGTGATAGTAACTCTATTTGCCGATACAATTTCTGGCTCCTGTGTCTCAATATCCATTTCCGGCGAGCTTCTCCGGGGACCATCATAGAAAGCTGGCTCTTTAGGTGAAGAAAGAGCATTATTACCTTCGCCGTAAATCATGGACACAACATCTAACATACTTGGTCTATCCTCTGCGTTTTCTTGTACACACAACAGAGCAACTTGAACGCATCTCAACACCTGAGGGTTATTAACTGCAGAATCTCCCAAAGACTGATCTATCACCTCGCTAATTCGGTTCTCTTTAAACATATTCCATGCCTGAAAAAGAAAACAGAGTTTCAAAGAAGTCCAAAGATGTTGAACAATAAAACAAGAAGAAAAAGTTTAGCTACATGAACTATGAGATTCAGAGGCCCTTCTGGGTCATGGTGGAAACTATTGTTCTTCCTTCCACAGATGATTTCTAGCATCAGAACACCGAAGCTGAACACATCTGATTTAGCTGAGAATAGTCCTTCTCTGAAGTACTCTGGAGACATATAGCCACTACATACATAGCACTCAGTTAAAATCTAATCAAAAAGCTTCTCCTTGTTTATGGTCATTTTCTTTACTTACAATGTGCCCGCAACTCTTTTGGTGTTGGCTCTCGATTCCTGTGCTCCAAATATCCTAGCCATACCAAAATCAGATATTTTCGGATTCATATCCTCGTCTAGCAAAATGTTACTGGCTTTGATGTCTCTGTGTATCACTTTCAGTCTTGAGTACTTGTGGAGGTACAAAAGCCCTTGAACTATCCCTTCCATGATCATGAACCGCAGTGTCCAATCCAAAACGTTTTTCCTCAATGAATCTGCACAACAGAGTTGGAGACAAAATTTCAGATAGTTTGACAGATTCTTAGATGCTTAAACAAATCTCACCAAAGAGGAAGTAGTCAAGGCTCTTGTTGGGCATGTATTCGTAAATCAACATTTTCTCATCCTTCTCAATGCAACATCCTAGCAGCTGAACAAGATTGGTGTGTTGAAGTTTAGCAATAAGCATAGCTTCGTTCTTGAACTCCACTAATCCTTGCCCTGATGCTATTGATAGTCTCTTGATAGCAACTTCTTCCACATCTACTAACCTCCCCTTCAAGAAAGTAGCAGAAACATCAAAACATGCTCTTTAAATTCATGTCATAAGCTGAAGAATCAGTCGTATACCTTGTATACAGGACCAAAACCACCTTCACCGAGCTTGTTTGCATCAGAGAAGTAATCTGTTGCCAAGGCTACAGTTTCAAAAGTAAAAATCTGAAGATCATTATTATTACTCTTCCTTGCACTTCTCCTGTGCCGGTGGCCTCTCCTATCAATTCCCAGTTCACGTAGTAGCATTTCTTGGTCTATTGTTGAACCAACCCTCGGTGTTTGAAGCCTCCGCTTTATGCAACCAATCACTAAATAATCATACACACACAATGCTCAATTTCGACAAGGAAAATTTTCAAACATGCATATACGAAAGTAAATAAGCTGAGGCCTTACATTGCGGAATGACTTCCCCCCATAAGAAGTAGAACATACCACGAAATATGACACTTACTGGATCAAAAACACAGAAACAAAAAGTGGTGAACTTGTTGTTAGAAAGAAGACGATTGCTAAGAAAGTGTACGAGTGAGTCTGATACAATCTTTTACCTTTTACTTTAAATTTCCTCAGAATAAGATAGATGATGAACCAAGTTACAGGTATCATTAGGAACAGTGATGCCACAACAACTAGCCAAGTCGGCGCCTCGTTCTCTTGGTCTATCCTATATCCTGTATTATATAAAAAACTTAGTGCCAAAATATAACTTCTGCAGGTAATAGCTACACTTCAATAAAACACAGATGGTATGGTACCTTTTACGAGAATATATATAGTTCTGGGACTATGAGAAAGCGACCTTTTGTTGGTAGGATCAGTATTCCAGATCTCGCAGCCCGTACCATCCACATTGGTTGAGGCATATGCAAGACAAGAACAGTTCTGTATACACATAGCATGACAATCAGCTGAACTGAGCCTTCCACCAGTCTCATTAAGAACAAACCCATTGTCTGAAAAAGCTGACACTGTCTCCTGGAAATAGGAATAACCAGAGGGTGAACAGTTCCTAAACCGAGATGGCGTATCCGGGACTATGCAACCTGCTTCCAAACAACCCCTGTCATTTCTCCTATCACAAGAAGTATAATCGCCTTCACCAGTAGTGAAAGGAGAACAGCGGACATGCGTGAGCTCTCTATCAATCCTGTTTATATGCAGAATGCCCTTTTGGTCTATCATTATCGTGGGGAAGACTGTATCAGCATAGTGGCGATCAACGGAAAACATAAAATAGTGTTCACTCTCGGTTGAAACATAAGAGAAGACGAACTCGTGGCTGTTAAATGCCTCCAAAGAGAATCGATCTTTATACCACAGCCCACTAGCCCAGTACACGTTTCCACGCCACAAGATGATCAACCGGTTTGTAATATTAGCATCCATTCCAAAGACAAAAGAACCAGAAGCAGGTAAAGTATCACCTAGCCATGACGTCAGCTCCCAGGTATGTCCAGTCTTGACATTGAAACCAAGTTTCATCCCAGGGAGAAGGGTATCTGTCGGATAATCAAAACTTTGCCACGAAACCTTCCTCACGGATCCATCGGAATCCATCTCCTGAAGTTGAAGATTTCCGGAATCCAACAGCTTAAGCGTTGTGTTGCCAGTGGTTTGCGTAGAAGTGATCTCAAGCAGGCTTATTGAAGCTCCTCTTAAGATCTTCAATCTGCCGAGTGAGTCAACCGTGAGGCTTCCAGAGCGTCCCGGAATTGGATTATTGCGGTTAGCAATCCAAACAGCTTTGTCCTGGATATGAGTATACTGCTTATTACCATTAAGATACAAATTGTTGTACCAGATTCCAAGATACAAGTTGCTAGAGTTCTCCAAGTTGAAAAACTTGAGCTTGAAGATATTGTAAGCTGAAACGAGCTCTTGCCCATCTTTCAAAAACTGTCCCTGCAGCAGCGTGTCGGTTGCAGAGCATGATTGTCCTAACAAGAGAGATAAAGTTAAAAGAGTGGTAAAGATGGTATGTGGCCACAACATAGCTTCATGAATTAGGGACTTGGAAGATGTTCTGAGGAGGTAATACCTTCTCATATGCAATATAAATTAATGGTTTAAGTCAAAGTCTTAAAACACATAAGTCCAAGTCTACGCTGGTGGGAGCCAATATTGAAATGCATTGCCTATTGACATATTCAAACTATATACAGATGTTGTTACATGACAAAATAGCTTATGACCAACTAAAATTAAATCTTCCATGCAAAATTGTACCGAAGATATAGGCAAGTAACATGAGTAAGCTGCCACAAAGCCTAGCTTCTTCAAGGCATTGCATGAACGTGTGGTGTAAAAAAGATGAATGGTGTTTAAAGTTTATTCCTATACCCACCCACTTGAAAGAAAAAAAAACTGAATTTTGACATTAATCTCAACGTCTATCTACAATGTCTGAACGAATCAATCGAAGATCGTATTCCCCTGATGAATCTGAACAATCTCATAATCTGCGAAACAAATGTTGGAGTTAAGACCATAAAAGCAAAACCTTTTTCTCCAAAAGAGAGTCTAAATATGACTTATTTCAAATCCTTTATTTTCTCCTAAAACCATCAATGCGTGAGGGAACGTAACGTGCAGATTACGTGTTTGTTTAAATCTCTGAGAGAGATCATGAAGTAGAGTAGAGACGTAAAATTAGATCGAGCCGATATGTACACAACCTTTATAGAAGAGTGACGTGTTACAACTCTACCGGCGACAAAAACTTCCCGGCGTCCAAAGATCGATATAAGAGCACCCGCAACCACAGGTCCTTAGGAGAAATCCTTAGGGAAATATTAATTTTATAATCAGTAGGTCCCATGAACAGTTAAGGATTATATCCTTAAAATCCATATTTAAGGATTGATCCTTATACTATTCACGGGTTCCACTGCCCACGTGGCGGCCCGTGAATGGTCAGTTTTTATTTTTTTAAAGAAAAAATCTGAAATATCCTTATATAATCCAAAATGCCCCTTTTTCTTTTTTCCTAAGGATTTCTCCTAAGGACCCGTGGTTGCGGGTGCTCTAAGTCACCGTCGGTCAGGTTTTTAGCAAAGAGAGAGAGAACGTCACGTGAGCCTCACGTGGTTTTTTTAAAGATAGAGGATAACAAAGGCGGTAAAGTCTTAGCTGGCGATTTCTGATTGGTTAGTAAATATTTTCACAAAGCACCGAACGAACTAAAACTGCACGTGAGCCTCACGTGTTGGAGTGGACAGTGATTTCAGGATTTGCGCCACACATTTGCAATCTCAAAGATACTTTGCCGGAGAAGATGGGTTTCCTCGTCGGAGCCACTTCCTTCGCCCCGTCTCCTCCTCCTCCTCCTCTCCGTTCTTCTTCTCCTTCTACGTCGCGCTTCCTACTTCTTTGCTCCAACAATGTCGCTAACTCCAAGCGTCCCCGACCACCACCACCACCATCGGCTTCTCTACGCCGCCAAGACGCACACAACGACGACGAATTTTCCGTCAAAAGAAGAGATTTTGTTCTTGTGGGTGTCTCCGTTCTTCCGTTTTTGCAGTTTCGGTCTCCCGCTATGGCGGACGAAAGTGAGTTCTCCTCTAGAAATTCTAGGGTTTTACTCTTTTGCTTGTTGTTGTTCATTCTTGTGATCACTTTGTTTAGGAGGAGAGAGTGAGGTTAAGACATCAAAGCTTAATCAAGGAAGTGAGGTTGCTGTAAGTGAAGGAACGTCCCCAAATCCGTTTGTGTCTCTTTTGAATGGTCTTGGAATCTTCAGTGCTGGTGTTCTTGGTGCACTCTATGCTCTGGCTCTGCAAGACGCAAAATCTGCTGAAGAAGCCATTGAATCTGTAAGCTTTCTCTGCTACGTTTAACAATTGTTAGCACAATGTTCTTGCCTGCCTCTGATTACTCGTTAACAGTTCTATCAGCAATACGCTATTGTTTGGTTTGAGCGTCTCTGTTTGTTTGTATCTTTAACTTCCTGAGCTTGTGTGAATAATTGGTTGTTGGATTTGTTATTTTTTTTCTTACTTAAAGCTACTGATAACCGTCACATACAGCTAAAGAGCCAGTTGAAAGACAGAGAAAGAGCATTGATAACCAAGGAGAAAGACTTTGAAGCAAGACTGCAGAATGAGCAGGAAGAGCGGAACAAGGAGCGTAAAAAGGCACAAGAGGATAAGTTGTCTTTGATCAGCCAGTTGAATTCTGCAAAGGATGTGGTTACAGGATTAGGCAGGGAGCTAAGCAGCGAGAAGAAGTTATGTNCCAGTTGAAAGACAGAGAAAGAGCATTGATAACCAAGGAGAAAGACTTTGAAGCAAGACTGCAGAATGAGCAGGAAGAGCGGAACAAGGAGCGTAAAAAGGCACAAGAGGATAAGTTGTCTTTGATCAGCCAGTTGAATTCTGCAAAGGATGTGGTTACAGGATTAGGCAGGGAGCTAAGCAGCGAGAAGAAGTTATGTGAGGAGCTTAGAGTTCAAATCGAAGGTCTGCAAAGTAATCTATCAAAGGCTGGTGAAGACAAAAAGGAACTTGAAACAAAGCTCAAAGAAAAGCTTGGTTTGGTTGCGGAGCTACAAGATCGGATCAATCAACTTAGTTTGGAGTTAAAAGATAAAGAGGAAGAGACTCAGCGCATAAGCACATTACTAGCTGAGAAAGAAGCAGAACTGGAGAAACTCAACTCTGCTTACGCTCAAACTAGCAGAGAACTTGCTGGAGCGAAATCAGAGATCAAACAGCTTAAGGAAGAAGTCAGAAGAACTCAGACTGAATTGGAGTTAAAGAATTCTACCATCGAAGAGCTGAACACTAGAGTAAGCACTTTAGAGGCTGAGAAAGAGAGTTCCATCCAAAAGCTTGATGATGTTTCCAGAAACTACAATGCTTTCAAATTGGCTTCTGAAACGCGAGCAGCTGCTGATGCAGAGATCATTAGCAGGAAAGAGCAGGATATTCAGAACCTTAAGGAAAAGCTGGATCATGCGTTAAAGGATGTGAATAAGAGTAAAGACGAAGTTGCTGACCTTACTGAGAAGTACGAAGACTCGAAGAGAATGCTTGATATAGAACTCACCAACGTAGAAAATTTGAAACATGAGCTTGAAGGGACAAAGAAAGCACTTCAGGCATCGAGGGATCGTGTCTCTGACCTGGAGAAGCTGCTGGATGAGTCAAGAGCTTTGTGTTCAAAGTTTGAATCAGAGCTTTCTGTAATTCACGCGGAGTTTGATAAAGCTAAGGAAAGATTTGAAAAGAACATTGCTGAGGAAAGACGAAACAATGAGAGTTTGGCTAGCAAACTTGCAGTGGAGAAAGATCATCTGAAGAAAGCTAGAGACGAGATTGAGGGTCTGACACGTGAAGTGGAAGAGTCTTCTGTCAAGAACCAGAGCCTCCAGAAGGACCTAGTGGAGATTTACAAGAAAGCCGAAACCACCAACAAAGAATTAGAAGAGGAGAAGAAGACGGTTTTGGCATTGGACAAAGAGGTGAAAGCAATGGAAAAGCAGATGTTGATGGAGAAGGAGGCGAGGAAGACCCTTGAAACAGAACTCGAAGAAGCAGTTAAATCCTTAGATGAGATGAACAGAAACACATCGACACTGTCAAAGGAGCTTGAGAAGGTGAATACCCATGTCACGAGTTTGGAGGACGAGAAAGAAGTGCTTCAAAGATCATTAGAACAGGCAAAGAACGCATCAAAAGAAGCTAAGGAAAACGTGGAAGACGCACATAGCCTCGTGATAAGTCTAGGAAAAGAGAGGGAAGTGCTAGAAAAGAAAGTGAAGAAGCTAGAGGAGGACTTGGGCTCTGCAAAGGGTGAGATACTGCGCATGAGGAGCCAACAGAGTTCTGTAAAAGCTGTGAATAGTACTGATAACGAAGAGAAGAGTGATGATAAGGTTACTGTAAAGAAAGCTGTCAGGAGAAGAAAGAGCAGTACCAGTTCTTGAAGAGACAAGGTTATAATGACTAGAGCTTGCTTCTCTTATCAGATGACTCTAATCTATTACTTGTAGTCAGTATTAAATCTTTGTGTAAATTTTGACTAAGGCAATATAGAGTGAGATTGTGAGAAGATCAATGCTTTGTATCAGACGTCTACATTATATGGTTTCATACCAATGTGTTTAAAGATAAAGTTACATTTATTGTATAATTAAAACCGAAGCTTCCTCTAGCACCAAAAATTGTTTCTAATGAGGCAGCCTTGTCTTCAGAAACAACCATCCATGACAAGTTCTCAAATTCTCCGTTAGAAGTTTAATTTCATGGCTCGCCATGAGCTTTCCATGTTGATGAGAGATCAGAGACAGCTTCACCAACTGTTAGATAAAGTCCACTCAGCCCCAACGACTCAATGATCTTGGACTTGTGTAGCTTTTCCATCACACTCCCCACAGGATTCACCAGCACAAGCTGTTTTAAACAAGTGAAAACATACACTTAGTGTGGTTTACTCTCATATGTATGATCTTTGTTTTAGAGTTCGTGGTCTAACCTGAAGTGATTGTTTCTCCAGCCTCCTCCTAAGTTCAAACACCGCTTCAATCCCACTTGTGTCTATGGATGACACAGCTGAAAACAATCCCAAAAAGGCATAAGTTAAAGAAGATAAGTCAAAAACTCATGATCAAGAATGAGAACAGAACTTACCTGTCATGTCAAGAACAATGCACTTTAAGTTCCTATCATTGTTTTCCTTTATCCGATTTTCCTCTTCCCTGGTCCATCTCAAGATCCTACAAGAACCATAAACTCATTTCCATAAGAACAAGACACAAAACAATATCAAGCAATAAGTTATTTAGTATTTTCACTAACCTCTCTTGTAAGTAAGTGCTATTGGCAAAGCATATTGGAGATTCAACAGAAAGAATCAAGAAACCAGGGATTCTTGAGGCTTCTCTGTATCTTTTAAGACTCTGATATATTTGAGTCCCAGGGATGTTTCCAAACTCTATAGTGTTTGGCCTTGTAACATGCAACAAGATCTTGATAACTGAAACTCCCACCTGCAACAAGAAGGTATCACAATGTTAGATAAGTGCTATAGTAAACAGAACCATGAAGAATAGTTGTATACTCACTGCTATTGCTAGGCCAAGAGGTACAGAAACAAAGAGAACGCCAAAGAAGGAACACATGCAAGTGAAGAAATCGAATTTGTCAACTTTCCAGAGCTTGTAAGCTGCTTGGTAATCAATGAGGCCTATCACAGCGGTTAAGATGATGGCGGCTAGGATCAAATTAGGAGTGTAGTAGAAGAGTGGCATCAAAAATAAAAGGGTCACAAGAACTGCTGATGCCATCACAATGTTTGAAACTGCTGTTTTGGCTCCAGCATTGACGTTTACTGCAGATCTTGAGAAAGACCCTGAAGAAAAAAAAAAGGTAGGAGTGGTCAAAAAACATTGTTCCTTGAGCCACAAGGTGAATGAGTTTGGTATTTAAGTTAGGGTTTTAACCTGTTGTAACATAACAAGAGGTGCAAGAACCAGCCATGTTCATAAAACCTATAGCCATCATTTCTTTGTTCCCATTAACTTGATAGTTCTTTAGAGATGCAAAAGTTCTCCCTACAGCAATCCCTTCCTGAGAAAAAAAAACAATCAAGTCCATAAGTTTAGCACTAACCACTTAACTCTACAATTTATAAAGTAGCTAAAGATTTAAATAGCTTACAGTAAGAGAGAGAATCCCTGTGATGATACCAGTCTTGATGGCAAGAGCAAGATGAGCAGCACTAAAGTACAACATGTTTGCTGAAGGGGGATTCAAACCCTTTGGTAGATGGCCAATCTGCATTGAAGATTGAATCTCTATGAGTCTTAGTTTTCTCAATCTCAGTTAAAACAAGTCTGGTTAAAAGTGTTCTTACAAAAGAGATGGCTTGAGTCTTGTGTCTGATGAGGTATACAAGAAGAGTTGAGATAGCAACTGATGCCAATGGTGATGCAGCTGATATCCAGAAAAGTTTTGGCTTCCTCATGCTCTATATATTCAAATGAAAGCAAAAATAGATATGTTAAATATTTTATCAAGGTATAATCACTATTGCAAAATGCCTGAAGGTTTTGCAAGTACTTACAATGTGTCTTGTGGTCAGGAGAATGATCAAGAAGCCAAGGCCCATCAAAACAGTTTGCCATGACCACTGAAATTGTAGTAACATTATTAGATAAGGACTTTGATGTGTTTGTTAATAACTAAAAAGAGGAAAGTAATGGTTGACTTACTTCGGATCTAGTGTTGATAACAGAGGATATGACAGGAACAAATTGCATTTTGCCAGTGAAGTGAACGATTCCAAGAAGACCCTTAAGCTGTTGAAGTGACACAATCACTGCAGCACCAGCAGTGAAACCAATCAAAGTTGCCTTTGACAAAAAGTCAATCACAAATCCCAGCCTGAAATTTAAAAAGATAACAATAAAAATTTGGAAATATAAGATATTAATCAAATTTGCTGACCACGAAAAATTAAACAGTGTTAAACCACTAAAAGTAGAAGGAAGCATCTTGGGAGGTAGACAATAGTACATGTCACTTGTCACTATCAAATCAAAATTATATAGAATCTTGGTCTTTTTACTTATAAAAATGTTAACAATCTATATGCATCATGACAAAGTCCCCTTTCGTTTTCAGTAATAATTCAACAAAAGAGGCTCAAACAAAACTATATGAATATATTCTACACTAATAGCGCAGTCTAACACGATGTGCAAGTGAAACTATCAGGCAGAATCCATATATAAAAGTAAGCAAAAAATAAGTAAAAATAATTCTAATATTTTTAAATATATAGATGAGTTATGGTAAAAACTTTAAAATTCTATATATATTACTAGATTAGAGATCATATTTTAGAAGAACATTAAGCATAATTATTAACTTTAAAAAAAAAAAAAATAGTTAAATATACTATTAATATTTTTTGAACAAAGAATATATAAGTAATTTGGGAGCCCTACACTAAGAATATTAAACTGCAACAAGAGGCTAAAACTACAATATTCTTTCACACAACTATTCATTATTCGAAATATTAGTTTTGAGTTTTAGATTAAGTGAATGTGAAATGTTTGGGGGTAAGATTTGTACCTAAGAAGGCCAAGGGAGGCTTGGAAGAGACCAGCAAAGAAAGTTGATGTGAAAGCCAGTTTGAGATACAGTATGGAGTCTTGTGTTGGAGAAACACTTTCACTTAGCATAGAACCCATCACAAGTGATGCTATTGAGACAGGACCAACCGCTAGATGTTTCGAACTCCCAAGAACTGAGTATATAAGTGGTGGCACAAAGCTTGAATCTGCATGAGCCACCAAAATGATTAATTAAAATTTGATTTAGTTAATCACACTGATTAGTCTGTAATTACGTGATGATGATCGATACTTACAAAGACCAACAATGGGTGGTAAGTTTGCTAGCTTGGCATAGCTGATTCCCTGCAATATAAATTTCAAAATCAACACAATTTTTTTTGTAAAAACAAGAAATTAAAATAATATTATTTCAAGATTCTAAGAGAACCCACTAAGGAATTAACGAGATTAAAGTGTTATTTAAAACTTATTAAAACATTGAATTACATTAATTAGTTCAAAAAAAAAAAACTAATTGTGTTTTACGTTCAACTTTCGGAGTCCAACCAGTCTTCCCAACACTAGTCAACAATTACATGACCAAAATATCTTTAATTGCGCCTTTTTATTATCCTATCAACATATTGAAAATGGTATTCTTTATTTTTTTTCTTTTTTTNTTAAAACTTATTAAAACATTGAATTACATTAATTAGTTCAAAAAAAAAAAACTAATTGTGTTTTACGTTCAACTTTCGGAGTCCAACCAGTCTTCCCAACACTAGTCAACAATTACATGACCAAAATATCTTTAATTGCGCCTTTTTATTATCCTATCAACATATTGAAAATGGTATTCTTTATTTTTTTTCTTTTTTTAAAACTTTAAAAATTTGTAAAAGAATTTCGAAAAGGAAATAAAATATTCACATCACAACCAAACAAAATAAAATCATATTCCTAATAGAAAAAAAGATGTTCGAGTTGTTAAACCTGAGGGATAGCGAGACTGGCAATGGTGAGACCAGAGATAACATCAGACCTAAAAAGCTTGAGATTGTACTGAGAACCCCATGTGAATATAGGAAACAAGCTTTGTAGACCAAGAATCACTTTGTTTCTCCATGTCTGGTTCCTAAACCTCTCTAATGGATCATCAGGGAAGAAAACATCACCAAAACGCTTTTTCAGTTTCTGAAACGTTGTTTTCTTCGGCGGTAGACATACGCTGTGTATCTCCACGACCGTTTCTCTCGTGGTTGCAGCGGTTTCGTTGTTGGGAGATGACATGTCTTCTATTCTGTTCGTGCCATGATGACCCATTGGTCAATGAGAGAGACTATATATATATATATATGAAGGGTTCTTGAAATATAGAGACGCAGAAAACAGTTTTGATGTGATTAATGTTTTCGGGATTGTGTTCTTGTAAGATTTTTTGTGAGGGAAGTTGTTATAATTGTGCTCTGTATTTATAGACACTTGGCTGAGAAAGTGGATGTAATGACAGTTTTTTTTTCTTTTGTAAAGCGGTTTTTGTTTAGTATTTCATATTACAGGGGTAAATGCGTCATTTCATTCAACTCAAGTGAGTGAAAACGGAAATATTATAACCGCGTAAAGAAAATACAATATTAAAGAAATTAAATCTCAAAGCAAATCATGCTTTCTGTAGTCATTGTATATGAACAAGAAATAATATGAAGACTGAAGCAAAATGGAATCAATGGGATCAAGATTAAAGTATATAATGAAACTTGATTCAGAAAGGGATTGTTATCCTCTGACCTGGAGTTTATCAGTAGATATCGATGACAGAAAGAAAAAAACAAATATATCTTCCACTCTTGTGATTCAGAAAGAGTTTAGCATTTGCAAAATTCTTCACAGGTAAGATTTGGAGGTGTGTTATAAATATTGTAAATATATATACTATTAAGACTAGTAAAAACATACATATTGTTAGAATATATACTAGTAAGACTGTTGAAAATATAAAAACATTCCGTATATAGCATATTTGAATATTATATATTTCCAAATCAATCATATTTCTTGATTTTTCACCAATCAAACAATTATGTATTTGTGTAAGTCAAAGTAATTCAAGTGCATTTATGGTAGTTAATGTATATACATGTTATGGTGTGAATTTATAAAAAAGACTTTCTGGCAAGTGTATGTATGCATGTCAAATAGTAATTTATGGTAGTTAATGTATGCGTATTTTGGTCAACTTTTTTTGTAAATAGGCATCTCGTGGTTTTTAGCATTTTAGATTATATTTCTTATGAAAAAAGGAATATAAAATAGAAATTGTAGAAGACAAAAAAAGGTTTTAGAGGGTTATTCTTTTTTATTTCATCTTTTTGGTGTATGCATATTAAACATTTAGTCCATTTCATAAAGAGTGTCACTTAAATATTTTTCACACATATTAGAAAAATAATTGAAATACATTTATTTTTCATTAATTATATCTTTTTACAAATAATAATTGAGATAAATATATTTATTTATTAGATCAATGCACTTTACATTTAATATTTAGTTAAAATGAAAATAAATTACATTAAAATTTGAAAATGATACTTTTCTGTAACAAAAAAATGTTAAGTGACATTTATTAAAAAAACAAAGGGAGTAGTAATTTATGGTAGTTAATGTATGCGTATTTTGGTCAACTTTTTTTTTTTGTAAATAAGCATCTCGTGGTTTTTAGCATTTTAGATTATATTTCTTAAGCAAAAAAAAAGAATATAAAATAGAAACTGTAGAAGACAAAAAGAAATTTAGAGGGTTATTCTTTTATATTTCATCTTTATTGGTGTAATATATTTCATATCTTTTGTTGCTCAAACATATGTTTTCTCATTGTAAGAGAAAACGAAATCTTTTGAAAAAGAAAAGGAAACGCAGAGAAAAGGAAATGTATTAAAGAAAATACATGTTTTGAAGTACGTGAGAATGAACAAATTTCAATGCGTCTGAGTGTTAAGATTTTTTTTTTTTCTGGAATTACGGGCAATAGCGTTTGCGCGGATCAGTTCTGAACGCTATTTTTTTTTTTTTTTTAGGTGGGGTGTGACGAGGACAGCTGAATTTGGGAGGACTGGTGGAGCCTCCACACTTTAAATGGCTTCGATTTAAATTTTAAGAAGAAACATATTTTTCTTGTGTAGTTAACGATATCGAACGTTAAATATTATAGAGCTCTTAAACATAGAACATAGATATTGGTTACAAAGATTCCAAGTTGATTCAAAATTACTTTTGCACCGATTGGAAGTATATGTGTTCTAATACTATTAAAAAATCTAACGCACGCAATTCATTCTTATATTCCATCATTTATCAAATCAATATTACATATAGGTTAAGGGATCTTATATCTTTAAAGATACATGCATACATTCAGTTCCCTGTTAATATATATGGGATCTTATTATCGACATGAAAATGTCAAATGTTTTGGTGTTAGCAATTCTTGAATTGATCACTACCTGAGCCTTTCTAATTATCATGTTACTAAGCAAGCAGTCATTGAACAAAGCATTAACGATAGATAAAATTAATTTATCCCCTAATGACATGGTCTTAATTGGTAAACCTGCTTCCTCGTTTACCACTCTGACTTGTAGTTGAAACAAAAAGGTTAGAAAGGTGGTGCAAATAGATAATAGAACACATGATTAGAACTTGAAAAATCATAGATAGTACTATACAGTCCTCCATTGTTGATTTCTTTTACATAAGTTTTTTATATTAATCTCTTACTGTTCCTAATTTTAGAAGTTACAAAATTATTTATGTCTTTCCTGGACCGTTTGTATAAAGTATTATTTAAATTATCGTTTCAGTAAATTGTAGTCTTTCTTACAGTATTATCGAATCCTAGAAAAAATATTAGTCTGAAAATGTTTAGCCAATAAAGTAATGTTCGGCGTTCTTTTTACCAATACTGCTTTCCATTTAACATTGATCAAAATTTCTTCTTATTTAAACAGGATTAAAAATTATAATGAATTAGGCCTTATCAAATTTTGTTTGGTAACTTAATAGTTGTTTGTTTGGTAACTTCCGTTCATGTTTTGTCTTCAATAACTAATGTAGTTTATAGTTAATCATGTAAGAAATATAGGTACAGAAATATATAACTTTATCAAAAAGGATTTGGAAAATCAAAGCAAATCCAATTCAGAACCGACTTCCATATTGGATATATAGAACATTATAATAGATATTTGTAGTCCAAGAAAACGTATCTTCTAAATAGACTTTGACTGGTATGATTTGTTTGTCTCAGTCTGTACATATAACACTATAAATAAATAGCAAGTGACATACATAACATAGTATGGACCACTGAGCGAGCTCCATCTGGATATATAAGATTCTTAGTTTCTCTCTATTATATTTTGTTAAAGCTAATATACACTTTAATTATCATCAGTATCTACCCTTCCAATCTTTGTCGCTCTATCATGCGATTCTTACTTCTTTTTTCGTTTAAGAGTAATTTATTATTACTCGAGATTCGATTCAGTTAATTTTAAACTATATTGAACCTGTACCCCAAAAGCTCTTCCTCATGAATCTGTATCAACATTGTTACGTGGCCATTACGCCACGTGGTGATCCACAATTGAATGGACTATTATTTTTTATTTTATTTTCTTTTTTAAGAAAAAACGAATGAAAAAAAAAATCCTCCACGTGGTGAACCCCAAAGAGATTTGCTAATGGACATGCTCTAGCATCACATGAACTCTGAGTATTATCAATCTCATAATTGTGCAATATTCGTCGTGTGGTTATTTCATCTTTTATAGTGCGCTCGATTACATAAAACACTAGGGTAACTAGTTACTATTTGGTTTTAGTCACATATTTAACATGTGCTAATTAATTATGCTTACTGTTTGGATCATATTGTAGTTGACTCTAAGCCAAATACAATAAAAAGGGAATCCACTACTTCTAACAAAGACTCAAGTCACTCGACACGTTACAATTAAAAGCATGTCAACTAAATTAGTAGAATGAGACTCAGAATATAGACAACAACAAAAAAAAGAGAGAGAGAATGGATGCATATATTCTTGTATCGCAAAATGTTTCTTTAAACCTCCGTCCCACAAGTAACTAATTTCCTCCAATTTCGAAATAAATAAGAAAGAGATTCCACAAGATATCAATATTTGATCAAAAGCATATTAGGGACAAAAGTCTCGTATCGGAAATTGGAATGGATTCTATCTAATATATAAGATAGATGAATCAATCCACTTATCACCAATGTTTTTAGGTTGAAAGTCCATCTAGCTTAACATGGTATCAGAGCCCACGATCCACGCAGTCCAATCCGATCCTTATCGATCCAGCCCAAAATCGACCCGTCGATCCTTGCCCGAACATATCGAGATTGATGCCAAAGAGCCATCATCTCAAGGGGACGTATTAGGGATAAAAGTCTCACATCGGAAATTGGAAGAGATTCTATCTAATATATAAGATAGATGAGTTAGGTTGAAAACCCATCTAACTTAACAAAGCATACCTTAACGCTGAAATACGACATATCAAATTAGTTTCATGTCTTGTAAGCTCTGACCCCATATATATATGGGAAATCTATATTAGTTAGCTCTGACTCCATTGTGTATACATGTTTATGTTTATATATTAGCTCTGATCAACTAGTTAAAATTCTTCTGATGAGAGATAAATTATTTACGCTTTGTCATATTTGAAAATTTTAAGCTCCTATAATAAAAAAATAAATCTCAAAAACTAAAAACAAAAATCGAACTTACTCTTAAGTAACAAATGTAAACTGCATACTTTACCAAAAAATAAATAAAAAACTGCATATATAATGTAAACGGACAAGGTGGAAGAAAGAAGAAGGCCATCATCTCTTTGTTCGTCTAGCATTTCAACGACAGAGACACAAGTTTATAGAAGTTCATCAGGAGCTACTAGATACTCCAGAGATGACATAGGAAGTCTCGGCATCCTAAACAACGAGAAGAACTTCACTTTTCCGTGGTCATTTTTAATAGTTGAGAACGGTAACCAATTCCTAAAAATTTAAAAAACTGACTAGCGGAATGTGCTGGATTTAGTGGTTGGGTGAAACTAGGACTATAATACATTGACTTGGAAATTTTTTTCAAATCGGCTTATAATTAGATCTGAATTCATGTTTAAATGGGTTGAACAAAATTTATATTTCACAAAAAAGGCCAAGAAGAATATCTAGAAAACGCACACGCGACTTATCTCTCTATCCGGCGATAAATAAAGATATTTTTGTGTTGTCTTTGTACAGTTGTTCTCGTATAGATTCTATACTATTTTGGGAGAATTTAAAGTTTATCACTTTACCCTATTTATTGTACCTTAATTTCACAAATATTTTTTTATTAAAAATGCAAAAAACTTTGAATTCTTATTTTACAGATATAAACATAAATAATTAAATTAATAATTAAAATACAAATTTAAAGTTTTCACAGTAAACCTTTTTAATTTTTTTTATAGAATTTTTAATAATTTTTTTTTTTGAAATTCAAAAGTTATTTTTAAAACTATTTTTAAAATTTCATTTTAAGCTTAACAGATTTATCTATATATTTATTAAATTTCTAAACTCAACCTCCAAATCCATCTTTCAATTCTAAACCATAAATCTAGATTATTTAATCGTATAGTTAAAGCTAAAGGTAAATACAGTTAAGATAAACATAAAAATTGGTAATAAAAATGTGGTAGTTTAAATAATTTTCTTAGTTGCGGTAAAAAAAAATCTCTTACTTTTTCTGAGTTTTTATTTCTGGGATTTTATATCATTCATTAGTTTGTGTATTTAATCTTGGTCTTTGCCTTTAAATGAATATCACCATATGAAAAAAAAACCATTACCTTTTTTGTGCAATCTATCTAATATGTTGACATTAGAACAAATTCACCTTTATAATCAAATCTAAATTTTGACCTGCAAGCGCGGATATACTTCACCGTTTCGATAAAATTTGATTAAACTTATAATTTTTATTAGTAAACAAACAATAAAGTTGTTCCATTAGTGTTTCGAAATGATTATTTTATTATAATATTTGATTGTCAAGGAGTGTTTTCATATCTGACATAGATCTGTGGTTAAATCGCTAGATCCGGCAATTGGTATATAGTCCGGTTCAAATTTAACAAAAAACTTGTTAATTTAAAATCTGATAAACTTGGTAAAAATCAAAAATTCATTATTAACCAACTATCCGATATTGGATTATCAATTAAAACCCCAAAAATATCTAATCTTTATTAATTTTTGATTAAATATATACTTTTTAATATTATATTAAATTGAAAAAACTTGTAATTCTGTAACTTTGATTAAAAAAAATTATGTCATTTGAAGAAAATGAAAAAATGGTAATAGAAAAGGCAAAATTTATTGATATGACACTATTGGTTTTTTCGTTATAAATAACATATGATAAGTTTGTATCTGTACTTATTTTAGATATAAAAATTTAATTTATGATGGAATTTAAAAAATATTTTTGAACACAGAAATGATCATATCAGTATTATGTTAAAAATTAAATAGTAAATAATATATATATTTTTAGTTTCATGTGTATATGCATATTCAATTGTTAGATAATATTATTGATGAATAATTGATATTCAAATTAAATGTAAAGTACAATTTTCATAAAAAATAGAATTATAAATCATTTACAAAATATAGAAAGTATTAATTGCCATAATATTGAGAATATTATGTTGCTTAGTTCAAATGATTAATATTTATATCAAAATTAAAGGGAGTTTTACAAGTTGGTAAATAATAAAAATTAAGGGTAAAGTTAAAATAGTATTTCAATTTTATTAGACCACAAAAAGGTATTTAAATTTTAATAAAATAGATTTCTATTTTTTTAAATATATAAAAATATAAATATAAGTGGATTGGAGATGGTCTAATTAGACTTAGAGCATCTGCAATAAGAATTCTTAAAGGGAAGTTTTTAGAAAAAAAAAATTAAATAATTAGTGGAATTCACAAAAAGAATGATTCAATCCTTAAAATTTTTAAATAAATATTCTTTTTTAGTGAATTATTGTACTATTTACGGGCCTTATAACACATAATGATCTGAGATTGGCTGATATTTTTTTTAGTCTAAAAAAGAAATAATAATTAAAAATAAAATAAAATATTTTTTCTAAGAACTCTAATGGAATATCACCATTAGAGATGATGTTATGGTTGTAGAGATATGCAGACAATATAAAATTCAAAATTTGGTTAAAAGTTAGTAAACGACAAACTTGCGTTTCCAAATTGTTAAGGGGCTTTAATTTTTTTTTTCAGGTCGAAACAGGTATATTGATTCTCTATCATGCTCATAAATATCATATTAAAAAAATCATCGATACTTTACTTGTAACAATTTTGTCTTCGTATATCAAATTAATAGACATTAATTCGAGTATACCAAATAACTGTTACAATGCATACCTCTCAAAGAAAACAAATTGTGAGGGAAAGAAAATACTTATTCTTGGGTTCACCCCCTAGTGTGAACCTCTAGGTTCACCAACCAATAGGATGATGTTATTTCATATTTGATATTTTTTAAAAAAGAAATAAAATCTTGTTAAGTTATATTATGTTTGTAAAATAAAAATAAATAAAATAAATAAAATAATAATATTAAAAAAAAACGAAATTATTGTTAATAAAAAAAATATTTTAACATTATATTATGTTTTTAAATTAAAAAGATAAAAATAAAATAAAAACAGCAATAATTGCAAAAAAATATTTTTTTTTTAATATATCATTAAAATGAAAACAAAATATTGTTACATTATATTAATTTTATTGATTTAATATTTAAAAATCGAAAAATAAGAGAAAAATAAATAAAAAACAGTATAATTGGTTAGTATTAATTTTTTTGATTTAATGTTTAAGATTTTTCCAAAGGGTTTATGATTTACCCAAGGGTTTAAGGTTTAGGATTAGGGTTTAGTGTTTATGATTTACCCAAGGGTTTAGGGTTTAAGATTAAAGTTTAGGGTTTAGTGTTTTAGTGTTAAAATAATTATTTTAATTTTTTTTATAAAAGTTATCTACAAATTTATGATTTACCCAAGGGTTTAGGGTTTAGTGTTAAAATATTTTTTTAAATGATTTTCGTTTTTATTAATATTATTATTTATTATTTATTTTGTATTTTTATTTTAAAGACATAATATAATTTAGCAAGATTTTGTTTCTTTTTTTAAAAGATATCAAATATGAAATAATGTAATCCTATTGGATGGTGAACCTAGAGGTTCATCTTAAGGGGTGAACCTAAGAATAACTCGAAAGAAAAACATAATGAACCTCTGCGTTGGCAAAAGGCAATGCATGTACAGTTTTGTGTGCTTTCTGTCCTGGAGAAAATGTATGGTTTTGATCCTAACTCAAACTACGTGAACTACAAAATTGTTGGAACTGCATAGCCCAGTATAACTGAAATACATTTATTAATTCAAAATTCATTGATAGTGGGTAGGAAATTACTCTGGATATGCCTCCATTGTCCAATGTAGACATTCTAAAAGCAAGAGTGGTTGAAATAAAAGTTTCATTTTTTGGTAAAAGCTCAAGTCATTTACTAGTATAGCTAGCTATCGTTTAAATAACTTCCTTTTTTTTTGTAAAAAAAGTTGGATATAAACACATACTACTACTTTTCTTTTTGTCAGCAAAAAACACATACTACTAAATCACTATTCTATTAGAGTAATTGACATTTTTCAAAAAGTGATGTTAAATCACATTAATTGCATATGTGTTTAACCTAACAATGCTATTCAAAAAGAAAAATGCGATAAAATACGCAGCATATGAAAATTTTCATCATACGGTTGGCCGATGTTGACTAATAAAATGATGGCAACGGAGACAAACTCCCCATAAAACATAAATAAACATGCATGCGTAAAACTATGCATTCTATATACTACACGATTATCTTACAGGCGTTATACACATTATTAATACAACACAAAGAAAATATATCCATCTTTTGACTATTGGCCCGCGCATGGTGAAACAAAGATGAACAAGAAGAGAAAATAATAACATCGTGGAATGAACAGAAGATTTAGAATTAGTTTGTAACAATTTAGTTTGAAGTACCTCTATGGATCAAGATGATAATTCGAATTTCTCGTCCATGACTTCAGTTATGTACTTATAAGTTATAATAGACGTATTAAATGATATAATTATTTGATCATTCGACGAAGTCCAGTGCCAAACTATTTGGTTATACGGTCTGGAGTCTTCCCACTATAACAAAAGAAACCTAGAATCCATGAAACAACGAATAACATATATAAATATACTGAATGATGATTCTGAACAACTACAAGCATTTCAAGACAGAAAATGAGATAACTCGCATGCCACACATATTTCACATTGTTTTATAACCACTCTTTATAGATCAACCACTGACAACAAATATTAAAATGGTGACGAAATACATTTACTTCGACTGCACTACACAGTCTACACTACTACTCCAACCACACTGAACGCATTAGATTCGTGAGCTAGTTGGCGTCCACCCTTGGCACATCCCACTTTTGGTAGCCTTTAAACTGAAAAGCAAGATCATGAACAAATGCGAAGATAACTTGAACTTCAATAGTCCATTGATGTATCCAACGGTAGATAGCTCCTTCGTAAGAAAATGGAATGTCCAAGTTTTTAGTTTTCATTGGTTAATACCATTTTTATTTTCAAAATTTTATTAGTGGAAACGTATATTCTTTGGAATATACCAGTTTCATTCTCTTTCGTCGCTCTTCCCATCGTACGTGCTTCAATCATTTCGATCTTAAGTTTGACTTAATTTTTTTTAGTTCACTAGTTTTGACCTTGTTTAATTTCTCTCGTTTCGACGGCCAAGTAAGGCCCCATTGGTAGAAAACATACATTAGACATCATTATGGTCAAACTTTTCTAATAAAAAAATATAATCACGATGGGTTTATTTAGCAAATCTGCATTAATATGATGAGCCAAGAAAAATTAATAGAATGGGACAACGAGCATCTAAACAACTAATCTCTTTTGGGAGTTGGAGTGTGATGTGTCGGATCGATTATATACAACAAGTAGAAGTAAAAAGAAAAAATTACTGTGCCACAAGTAATGCAAGTATATATTCATCAAGGTCTTATCATGATATATTCTTTGCACAAAGCAATTTTATATATTACTATTAAGATCATTCAAATGGGTAATCCTGTTGACAGGTAATCCTAATATTCATCATAAATTCAAAAGTTTCGCCATTTGTTTGCCAAATTTTCAACCACTAGTTCTAGCATTAGGTCTATAATAATATATTTACCAAAAACTTTTTATGGGATGCCAGTTAAAATTTTAAAAAATCTAAGTAGAGTGACCATATAACAATATATACGATATACTCAAATATTTCTTCTGAAATGCCACATATAACCATAAGATTGTTTTTTTAAATATTCTAACTTCTGATGATATATTCATGTATAATGGGTTAACTAAAGAAATATATATATATTTTTTTTTATCTGTGACAAAAAAAAATATTTTTTTTTTAATTAAAGAAATATATATGATGTATTATCGATAAACCAATTGAACTTGTTGTTTGTAAAAACTTTGTTGGAATCATGAAAGTTCATTCTCACTTCCAACAACCAAATTCAAATATTTTAAAGCTTCTAATGACATTTTCTTTATCTTTTCCGTCAATTTGTATGAAAAGTTGGTCCTTCTACCAAATACATTGTCTAAGAACTTGATAGGGATCACGAAGGTTTATTCTCACTTACAACATGCCTTTTCGTTTTCTTAAGGCTTCTAATGTTGTCTCACTTTCTATCAACTTTGTTTGGTCTTAGACTTGGTTATCTATGATTAAATAAGGGTAATATGCCCATTATAATTCCATTTCAATAATAAATCATCATAAAAAGATAGCTACGAAGAGTATGAAAAGGTTAAAGAATCCATAGACTAATGATGGTATAAACACGAAAACGATATAAGCGGCAGAAAGTGCCTACTTCTATCGGCTTCTTTTGTTTAACTTGCAAGAGTAAATGAGTGATACTTATTTAACTAGCTGCATAATCCCCACGCAAGCGCGGAGCCGGGATCTGTGTTTTTTTCGATTGTTGGTTTAGTGGGTTATCTATATATAATAGCAAACTGAAAGTGACATCAGCATTTTTTTATAGGAAAAAAAAAATCCAATCCAATGGTCATAGTTAACTTGATTTTAAGATCTAATGGACCCAAAAAAACCCTTTCACATGATTGATGATGTCATCAAATATTTGACAACTCTTCATTGAAAAAGCATATATTTCATTTTAATAGCCACAATCATATTTGCCATACCTTTTCATAAATTTAAATATTAATATTGACTTTTTAGAAGATAATATTTGTATGTGTCGTGACCCAAGAGGTATGAACGTATCGTGATCCAAGAGGTACGAACGTGTCGTGAACCAAAAGGTACGAATGTGTCGTGACCCAAGAGGTACGAATGTGTCGTGATCCAAGAGGTGAGAACGTATCGGAACCGAAATGGTGCGAGCGTGTCGGGACCGAAAGGGTGCGAACATATCGGGACCAAAAGGGTGCGAACATATCGGGACCGAAAGGGTGCAAACGTGTAGTTACCGAAAGGGTGTGAACGTGTCGGGAGCGAAAGGGTGCGAACGTGTCAGAACCGAAAGGGTGCGAACGTATCGGGACCGAAAGGGTGCGAATGTGTCGGGACCGAAAGGGTGCGAACATGTCGGGGCCGAAAGGGTGCGAACGGTTCGGGACCGAAAGGGTGCGAACGGTTCGGGACCGAAAGGGTGCGAACGGTTCGGGACCGAAAGGGTGCGAACGGTTCGGGACCGAAAGGGTGCGAACGGTTCGGGACCGAAAGGGTGCGAACGGTTCGGGACCGAAAGGGTGCGAACGGTTCGGGACCGAAAGGGTGCGAACGGTTCGGGACCGAAAGGGTGCGAACGGTTCGGGACCGAAAGGGTGCGAACGGTTCGGGACCGAAAGGGTGCGAACGGTTCGGGACCGAAAGGGTGCGAACGGTTCGGGACCGAAAGGGTGCGAACGGTTCGGGACCGAAGGATGCGAACGGTTCGGGACCGACGTGCGAATGGTTCGGGACCGAAAGAGTGCAAATGGTTCGGGACCGAAAGGGTGCGAACTGGTTCGGGACCAAAAGGGTGTGAACGGTTCGGGACCGAAAGAGTGTGAACGGTTTGGCCCCGCAAGGGTGCAAATGGTTCAGGACCGAAAGGGTGCAAACGGTTCGGCACCGAAAGGGTGCAAAGGGTTCGGCACCGAAAGGGTGCGAATGATTCGGCACCGAAAGGGTGCGAATGGTTCGGCACCGAAAGGGTGCGAATGGTTCGGCACCGAAAGGGTGCGAATGGTTCGGCACTGAAAGGGTGCGAATGGTTCGGCACCGAAAGGGTGCGAATGGTTCGGGATCGAAAAGGTGCGAATGTACCATCACCAAAAAGGTGCGAATGTAACATCACCGAAAGGGTACAAATGAAACGTCACCGAAAGGATGCGAATGTAACATCACTAAAAGGGTGAGAATGTAACGTCACCAAGAAGTTGTGAATATAACATCATCGAAAGGGTGCGAACATAATGTTACCAAAAGTGAACGAGCATAATATCATTGATACTTATGGATGCAAGTCATTAGGGTTAAGGCCGAGCCATCATGAGTGGTAAGCATATTGTTCATGGTCGAGTGCTATGGACATATGAAACAGCCTTAAGGTTGTATATGAGTGGTAAACATATTGATCCATGATATGGATCGATGGCTCAAAAAGAAATGTATATGAAACAGCCTTAAGGTTTTATTGTACCTTGTAATAAGTATAAAATGTATACATTTATATGTATGGTAATGAAAGCACATAGACAATAACATCAAAAAAAAAATTGAAAAATGAAAAGACATGACTCCTGATGGTAAATACTACACACCTATAGAAATGAATATACAATCCAAGGTGTATTGTGTTACACAAATTATGAAACTACTTTATAAAGTTTGTATGCCAAATTTAAATGTAAACCATTTTTAAAATTAAATATAAAATAATCAGAAAAGGTTAATTATTTATTTGTTTCCTTAAAAAGACACTTTTAATGATATTAAACAAATCATAAAATATATTTTTCAAGAATACTCCACCTTTCATTTTATTTGGCATTCACAACCTTTCACGTTAATTGAGATTTATTAAGAGATACACAACTTTTCATTTAATTTGGCATCAGAACCTTTAGAATTAATTGAGATTTTTGTTAAGATACACAGCCTTTCATTTTATTTATTAAGAAACACAACTTTTCATTTTATTTTTTTAAAGAGACACAACTTTCCATTTTATTTTGCATTTACAACATCTCACATTAATTGACATTTTTATTAAGAATTACAACTTTTCATGTTATTTGGCATTCACAACCTCTGGAATTAATTGAGATTTTTATTAAGATACACAATTGTAGAACTAATTGGTAATTTTATTAAGACACCCAACTTTTCATTTTATTTTATTAAGAGACACAACTTTTCATTTTACTTATTAAGAGAAACAACTTTCATTTTATTTTACGTTTACAACATTTCACATTAATTGATATTTTTATTAAGAGTCACAACCTTTCATCTTGATTGACATTCACAATTTTTAAAATTAATTGAGATTTTTTTATTAAGATAAACAATTTTTATTTTATTTGACATTCACAACCTTTAGAATTAGTTGTGATTTTTATTAAGAGACAAACTTTCATTTTATTTACTAAGAGACACAATCTTTCATTTATTTCTTTAAAGAGACACAACTTTTAATTTTATTTGTATTTTCAACCTTTCACACTAATAGACATTTTTATTACGAGTCTCAATTTTTCTTTTTATTTGGCATTCACAACCTTTGAAATTAATCAAGATTTTTTTAATTAGTAGATTTTTATTACGAGAAGACACAACTCTTATAACTATTTTAAATATTTTTAAATTATTTTTTCTGAGACACAATTGTTTTTATAATGAAAAGATGTAACTTTTAAACTAATATATTTCAGTTTTTATGAAGAGATACAACCTTTCAACAATTGTTATATGAGAAGACAAAACTCTTACAACCTCTTTTAAATACTTTTAAACTATTTTTTCTGAGACAAACTTTTTTTATAATGAAAAGATGAAATTTTTAAAATAATATTTTTTTTTATAAAAATCTACAATTCTATTTATAATAAAAAGATGCAACTTTTAAACTAATATATTTCAGTTCTTATGAAAAGATACAACCTTTCAACAATTGTTATTATGAGAAGACACAATTGTTATTATGATATTTTAAATACTTTTAAACTATTTTATCTGAAACATAAACTTTTTAAATATTGAAAAGATGCAACTTTTAAAATAATAGATAACTTTTTATGAAACTACACAATTCTATTTATAATAAAAAGATGCAACTTTTAAACTAATATATTTCGGTTCTTATGAAAAGATACAACCTTTCAACAATTGTTTTTTTCTTTTGAAAATACACAATTATTTTTATAATGAAAGATGAAACTTTATACTAATATGTTTCAGTTTATTATGAAAAGATACAATTTTTCAACCATTGTTTTGTTTTTCATGCAATTGTCCTGAGAAATGTTTTTTAGACATAAGATATTTATGGCATTAACATATATTTTTTCAAACAACACATCTTTTTACGTGAAAGAGTCATACGTTTTCATATTTGAAGGATTACAATCCTTAATTATAATTGTTTTTTTCTTCTATTGGTCTTAATAATTTTTGTACACTTAAATTAAAATTGCTATGAGCAGTTATTTTTTTCAAACAACACAGCTCTTTAATCCGAAGAGTCATACTTTTCCCTAATTCTTGATTTTTTAAATTTTTTTTGAGGAGTTTCAATCTGGTGGTTGTAATTGTTATGGTTCTATCTAATGATTCTGAAAATGTAATTGGTTGAACTTTTTTTTCCTTGCAACTCTTGAAAATATTCATTTTAAAACAAAACACAACTCTTGATAATCTATCAATGTACCTTTTCAGATTACTATAAATAGAACATTTTATAGATGTAATTTTTTAAGAAAATTTATGTGTTTTTTTTTTCTAATATAGGTATGATTCTTAGTACTCTTGAATATAATGTTTGATTCATTATATAGTTCTAAACGATCTTTAAAAATTTAATGTGATGTCTGCAAAAAATAAGTTAATAGGTTTAGTTTCAGTGAAACTAAACTACCATATCCAAACCAATCTGGCTATAAGAAAACAACCTATATTTTTTTTGTAATCTCTTATTCTTCTTATGATAAAGTACACTCTTTTTATATTTTTCTAACCCAGTTTGTCTGGAGTTACTGAGTCTCATTATTTTTTTAAAATGTCGTTCTTTGCATGTTAATTACAGTGTTTTAAAACATATTATATTATTTAATCTGAAAATTTATAAACTATTCCATCAGTTCAACAAATTTTAAAAGTTTGTTTTCTCATATATAAAAAGATAAAACAAAATGACTGCGACTTTAATATTAAAGTTTACTTTATATTGTTATGCTAAACACATAGCACTTAAATTTACATATTTTCAAATACAAATTATACTTTCTGTAACATCCCAGTTTGTGGTATATGGAAAGGCTTAAGAGAATTGATTTGGCTACCTATGTCACCAAAGTGCACTTACCTTTTCGGGAGCACATCCAGAGAGAACTCCAGAGTTAAGCGTGCTTGAGCTGGAGTAGTCAAAGGATGGGTGACCTATCGGGAAGTGATTTGCGATACCGTGTAAGTGAGGCCAAAGCACGGGGAAAGGTCATGTGGTGATTGCAGGGTCAGTAAACAT
>CAKOAT010141265.1:21348-40873 GCA_932364175.1 Eruca vesicaria subsp. sativa | reverse complement strand
CTAATCTTTATATTGATGATTTATTTAAAAACTTCCCAAAAATTATTTTTATACATTTTTAAAATTAAATTATAAGATCAAATGACGATGTAGACTGTAGAATACGTCTACAAAGTAGACTTCTAAGAAGGTCTACAAATGTGTAGACTTCTCTCTATTATGTGTAGACTTGCAAAGGACAGAACCGTAAAATAACTGTTTGTTTTTTTGTTTGGTCACAAGGGTTAAGTAGTAACTTCATAACCCCTTTAGGTTGGTTTTGCATTTGACTCAATAAGGGGTACACCTTTAGGGTTGAAATGAAATTTTAGGTTGGTTTTGGCAAATCCCCCCTAAATATCTCTATAAATTAATATAATTTTATAGTCCCAAATTAAGTTATTGGTTCATTTTGTATATCTATAAATTAATATCTCTCTAAATTAATAAAAAAATAAGTGTAATCCCAACATTATTAATTTATAGAGATTTTACTGTAAAGTGGAGACAACGTTCCTCCGACATTTAAACCACCAGACTATTAATGATACTTGACATGAGGCCTCCAAATTTAGATATATTTATTAGGGATAGAAGGCATATGCTTTCTTCAATAAACAATGTCACGATAAGCACGAGTCTTCAGTGGCGGACCCAACCCAAAATTTAGGGGTGTCAACAAAATTGGGTTTTGGCCCAGTATGAAAATAATTTTAAGAAAAATCACTAATAAAAGAGCACAATATAGCATTGAACCTAGGTTAGGTAAAGTCAGAAGAAGAGAATGTTAACCAAATCACCTAGAAAATCTTATGGACAACATAGTAAGATAGCTGGAGCTTAAATTAAACTTGTATCAACTGATCCATTATTACTCAACGTTGATCCACCTCTGGATCTAACTGAGAAAGAGGAAAAATAAACCGATGGACAGAAAGACACAAATAAGAATGGAGATAGTGGAGACTTGAGCTCTTTCCACTAGCATTCAAGTAGCAAAAACGCTATTTCAGACATATTGTTAGGAGAAAACCATTTCTCAGTCAACGTCACTATTTGTTTAGGAGATTCAAAGTTTTAATAGATTTTCATTAATACATGTGATATCTAAAAAACTATGCAATGATCCAAACTAATTCTTAATGGAACGTGTAACCCACATATAAATCATATTTATAGATATGTATATGGATTGTTTCATATCTATGTAGATGTTCATGAATAATGTGATTTAGTTTTACGTAACACGCGGATCAAACCTAAAATTTATTTGCATCTCAAGTCTAAATCGGGGTGGATGCATGGCGTTTAGTATCTAGACACCCGATTTTTGGATCAGAGCTAATAGTTAGTTTTGTTTTATCACTCTACGTTAGCACGTTTAGGAAACTACTGTTAGAAGAAACATAAGATATACTAGAGTAACGAAATCAAGACATGGGTGATATGTCGGAAGCTAGCTCGGTGGCGCATTTCCGGGGAAGTAATTTTGATTTTTTATCTATTCTATTAAAATAGCAGTGTGACCCATTGATATATGTTGTGTCCAACAAAAAAAAATAACTATGTTTCTAATACAACTGCTACTTAAATATATATTGTCAATATAACGACCATTTATATTGCCTAATAATCAGCGACCACTTTTTCTAACTGCATCCATATATTTTATTTAACCAAAACAAAAACTAAAAGTAAATAAAGATGCGAATATTGTGGGATAGCAAATAAAATAACTTCTGGGGATAACATCTACAAAAATAACGTGATCATCTTCCATTTGTTACCTAATCATGGGTCTTGATTTTGTTTCGAGAAAAAAAAAGTCAAAACAACTTAAACTTTGCTTTTGTTTTCTAGGTTTCGTATTGGGGCATGAGTTACGAATGGTCTTTTCATTTATACTAGGTCAAAATTTATAAAACTCATTTTAATTGCATGAAAAATTATGATGTGTAATATTATGTGATTACTATTTTATTAGTAAACAAAACTGAGACTATACTATTATTTTTTCTAAATTAATAACTGGTTAAGAATAAAGTACAAATTAATATGTTAATGGCTATGGCACAAGTAGGAGGGATGTTATGATACCCATTCGAATTTAGTTTGGATCTTTTTGGGTTTTGGGGTTTAACAATTATAACCCCGTTTGGATATTTAGAAGTTATGGTTCAAATTTGGTTTGGATCCTTGCGGATTATGTTAAGGTTCTGATAACCCGTTTAAATTATTTTAAAATTTTAAAATTCACATATATGATAAATTTCTCAAAATCTAAAAATAACTAATAATTACATATAAATTTGAGTAATGTATGTCATAATACCTAAACTTAACATACAAATTGATTTAGTTTGAATAGTCGGATGGAGAATCAATAAATATTTTAATTATTTCATGTTTTGGATATTGTTTAGCTACTTTAGATATTTACTTTTACCTATTTATATATATTTTCTAACTTTTTTAGACAACTTCAAAAGAACTTAAAACTTTTTAATATTTTTTTAGATATTAAATATAAACTTAGCTAATATACTCAAGTATATAAATCTGATTCGGATATATTCAAATACTCGAAATATTTTGGTTCGGATCAGATTTGATTTTGGTTCTTTATATACTTCGAATATTAAACCGTTCGAATATTAAATCAGTTTTGGTTTAGATTTGGTACTACTTTTTCGTTTTAGGTTTGGAGGGTTTGAATTTTTTGCACACTTCTAGGAACAAGTATATAGTAATTCAATACAATATCAAAATTTCTTACTAATAATTTTAAAAAAATATATTTTACACAAATATGATTACAAATAAAACATAAATATAAAAATTAAATTTCAAAAAAAATTGTCAAACAAAAAATATCAATCTATTGAAAACATACCTATATCAATATTATTAATACATGACCAGTCCTATTTTGTGCCTCTACTTTTACCTGGTATATATCAATATTATTAATACATGACCATTCCTGTTTTATTGAATTCAAGATATAACTAAAAAACACAAATATAATTACAAGACATAGATAAATATAAAAAAAAATTAAAAATGTAAAACAAAGTATATACCCGCCCTCTAGAGGGCGGGTCTGTATCTAGTAATCTATTAAAACATAGTCTTATTTGTTATCTACCTATAAATAGTCTAGGTTGATCTATTTAATTTATGTAATTTTTAATATTTTGTATATAACAAACTTAGTTATTATTAAATATACATAGTCTATATATTATTTAAATATTTTCAAAATAAGATATCAAAAGATATTATTAAATATCTTTTCTATTACTGCATTCAGACAAAATATTTTAATATTTTTTTTTTAAATAGAGATATTTATTGTTTTAATATTTATTTTAATACTAGATATTCGTATTTATTTTAAAATTTGTTACAATAAATATTAATTCATTTTAATTTATAAAATAAAAATACCATTTCTATAATGTTTATATATACATAACTCATACATAATTAAATTATTACAATAACGAATATATATAACATAATTTAATTACAACTATTTTATCAATTATAAACTAAAATAATCACATATACATGATAACATATATTTTTACATTTTACAACATATTTCAGTTTATTTATGGAAAATATTAAAATAAAATATTTAGAAGCATAAATATTTTTATATTTAACATAATAATTAAGTTATCATTTAACATATAATTTAGTATATTTGCATTTCAAATAAAATATCAAATTTACTGTACATTAATATTCTTTGATTATATAGTATATTTAATTAATATATTATGATTTACAAATACAGGTTTTTGCAGCTTATTTAATAAAAATGTAAATATTCATCAAGTATGAGACGGGTTGAACACCATACAATTAATTTATATGATAATAAATATTTATTTATTTAATATTATAATAAAATAAACTTGACAAATATAAGAAAAAAATAAAGTTACATTACAGATCATATTAGAATATAACACGCCGGTTTTGATTCTAATTTGTTTCACATCCTAAAATCTATAAAGTAACCATATATCATTTGGATTTGGATTATATTAGTTTGGTTCAGATATATCCGAAATTAAATCCCAAATTTAAAAGCAAAATATAAGAAGTAAATATTTATTTATATAGAATTGGATATTGAAAACATTTAATTTAACTTTAAATACTTATTCTAGATACCATTATAAAATAAATATAGAATTAAGTATTTTAAGTACATATTTATTTTTCAAATATTTATACTTATAATTACTTTGGACATTGGATCTGTTTTTAAGTTTTCTAGATTTTTTATTTTTTAGATTACTCATTCAAGTTGGGCTAATAACATTTCGGATGTAGATATGTTTTGTATCACCATAAAAGACCCATTTTTTTGCATTTCGGACCGAGTACATATCGAATTGTTAGTTTGAGTTTAATTCAGACTTTAAATTACAAATCTTATATTTAAGCTTACTTTAAATATAGACAAAATCTAGTTTATTTTACAATCGCTTCCTGTTAGTGGAAAAAAAATACTATTGACGAGTTGATGAATTCTATTTTATTATAGAACGAAAAATCGACTGAAAGCTAAAATTATTTAAGCAGCAGGCTGCCTTTATCAGTTTTCATCAGTCATTGTACATCTAAACTTTTATTTCATACTTAATAACTAAACTTTCACTATAAGACTAGATCCCAAAAGAAAAGTGTTTGATGATGTCTTTAACAAAAAAAAATGTTTGGAAAAGAAAAGTGTTAATTATTGGCTTTGTAGGGTTAAATTAATATGGTAGATGAAAGGGGAGTGTTTAATATACTTGTAGATCTTTTGAGGAGTATTATATGAACTAACAAATGTGGATTGGTAAAAAGTATAATATAAATTATAGTCGACGTTCTAGAGATCTGAAAGTCTGAATTTGAATTTAATGCTATCGTTAAGAAATTACATAAATAATCGATAGTTGAGTTGAAAACATACATGTCACTCATGTATCATATATTCATGTACTCCATAATAAGTTTTTAAGTATCTCATGTTCCACGCTAATATTATTTTATGCTAGTACAGCTCCAATGAGTGCAATATAAAACACTGATTGGTAGGCATAGTATATCTGAAAGATACGTTTTGGTAGTTATAACCATAGCATTATTGATTTGAATCAGCAAAGAAGGTTCACAACAAGTGGACAAGCTTTTTTGTTTGTTTGTTAAAGATAAACGTAGACGTTATTAGACGCTAATGATTTATATATTTCATATTATTGCAGTTAGTTAAACCGAGTAACAATTCTATTTTATTCTAAATAGTTAGCGTTGATACTCTATTTATATTCCAAACACAAAATACTTATTTCAAAAATCTCGCCAATGTATTCAGAGAACAAATACGTTATACTTTTGGATCACTAACAAAGAAATTGCTGAAAGTAAAATCTTCATATGGAGATGTACAGGTCAAGATTTCTCGATCATTTAAAAAAAAAAAACTACTGAGAGTCGAGACGAATAAAAAGAGACAAAAAAAAAATTGTAAGCAGGAACGTGAAAAATATATAAAAAGAAAGCCACGTGAATTTCTATTACTAAACAAAAAATCCACGTTGGGTGATTTTATAAGTCCTCTTATATGTTTTGCTCAAGCTTCAGAGACACTGTCATTTGACATCTTGTGTGATAACATTCTACGCCATGGGAACCAACTTCTTAGCTCTGTGTTTGTCTCTGTGTCTTATTCTCTCAAGTTTTCATGAAGTTTCTTGCCAGGTACGTAACTCACATAAACACATTTTCTGTAACCATATAGTAATTTTATCCAAAAAGAAAATGATCATATCAATTGATTTCAAACGCATTGACTTTTCGGATTTTAGGATGAAAGAACTACAGGTTTGAATTTAGACCTAATCGAGCGTGAATATCAAGGTAATATTAAGATATATAGTCTCAAGAAGGTAAATATATCTTGTATGAACACATAATCTTTAACAAGCAAATGATCTTTGCTTGCAGCTTCTCTCCAAGGCAACGAAGTAGAAGATCAATGTAAGAGACTACTCTCTCTTGTTTCTATCTCATCAAATTAATTTATAAGACCTAAGACGTCTTGTGTTGTGTATGGAATCAGCTGGAAACAAGATCAGTGGTCAGAAAAACAGTACAGTGACGGAAAATAACACAATCTCTCTGTCTTTATCGGAAGAATCTGTGGAAACTACTAAAGATTCTGCTGATACCTTGTCTCAGGTCAATTAGTTAGCTTCCTTGGATTTGGATGACTATGATTTAAAGATTTTTGTAAAGTAATGCACTCTTAACTAATCTCTGGGTTTATAGTTAGGAGCTGTTACTGATGAAGTTGTTAAACCTTCGAGTATGTTGGACCATATCGAACTTGAGTTCCAAGGCAAGTCAAAGACGTTTACTCTGTTCTTGTTCTGTTTCTTGTTATTATTAAAACATGATTATGTTTCTAGAAGAATCTTGAAACAAGATGTTGACCGGAAGAGTCTGTTTCTTTTCTTTTTTGTTACTGGATTACAGCACAAATCAATGAACTTAAACAAGCTGGATCTGATGGTATCAACAAAGTTGATGAATCTAAGGATGATGAAGAGCTAGGTTAGGAAACAAAAACAAACACTTCTCACCTTCATTTAGAACCCCTTTTTTTTTGCTAAAAGTTTTGCCTAATGCCTATGCTGCCTTTGTTTTTTCAGCTGCTCAGAGGAAGAAAATGTTGGAAGAGATTGAACGCGAGTTTGAAGGTACCTTTCCATGTTTCTATCAAACTCCACATTTAGTTCTTGAAGCCACTGGTTTTGATAGATTCTTACTCTTCCTTCATTTGTCTCATAATTACTTACAGCTGCTGCAGCTGGATTTGAACAATTCAAGATTGATGATTCCACTCAAGTTGATGAACAATGTAAAAACAATACACTCTTCCTCTAGTACTTGTTGCCATCACATTTGGTTCTTCGTCATAAATATTCTAAGTCCAAGCTCTGTGTTTTTTCTTGTATTACAGCTGCAATGAGAAAAAGCATGCTGGAAGAGATTGAACGCGATTTTGAAGGTATCTTGACATTACTTAAAATAACATCTATTTAACTAAGTACTTGATACTCTAAAAATGTTTGCTAACAGTTTTTTTTTTGTCTTCCTTCTTGAAGCTGCTACGAAAGGTCTTGAACAACTAAAAGCTGATGATTTAACCGGAGTCAATGATGCAGAACATGGTACAAAACAATCTCCCACTGTTACATTTTTTTTATGTCTTGTTCTTGTTTATAGTATTCTTGAGTCAGATTTTGTTTGTGTGCTGTTATAGCTGCAAGGAGACAGAAGATGTTGGAAGAGATCGAAAGAGAATTCGAAGGTAAGTATACTGTCTTTATATAGGTACCATTTTATAATACCATCTTAGACCTGTTTTTAAATCTGCTTGTAGAAGCTACAAAAGGTCTTGAAGAACTAAGACATTCAACCTCGAGCACAGATGATGAATCTCACTGTAATATTTTGTTTTCCCTCTATTATTATGATACCTTTAATCTCAACTAGAAGACTCATAGATCTCATTGTCTTATTGTAGCTGCAAAGAGACAAAGTATGCTGGATGAGATCGAACGTGAGTTTGAAGGTATCTTGACATTATACTCAATGTCTATTGGTTCACATTCTCTGTGATGAGACTTTTAAGATTACATCTTCTTCTACTTGCAGCTGCTACAAGTGGGCTTAAACAGCTAAAGATTAATGCTTACACTGTCGAAGATGATGACAAAGAACAAGGTATGAAACTGTTATACTTTGATAACTTTTCTCCCTCATTCAGTTTTCTTAGAGTGATATATGTTATGTCTTGTTTATAGCTGCTAGGAGACAAAGTATGCTAGATGCAATTGAGCGTGAGTTCGAAGGTATATGCAGAGAGAAGCTTTAACTCTTTCTTGGTTCAAGAAGTTCTGAGAGTTTTGTTTCCTCTCTTGCAGCCGTTACAGAAAGTTTTAAACAGATTGATGATCTCGCTGATAACAAAGATGAGGGAGACCAATGTAAGATTACCTTTTTGCAAGTTCCCTTTATCTTTGTTGGAGTGTTGGTCTCAGACAGGTGTTTTTTTTGTTTTTGTTTTCAGCTGCAAAGAGGCAAAGTATGTTGGATGAGATTGAGCGTGAATTCGAAGGTACTTACTAGATATTATTATTATTATTATTATTATCAAATGTTAATGAGCTCTTGTGGTTCTAATATCAAAACTACTTTGCAGCTGCTACAAGTAGTCTAAAGCAACTAAACCTTGATGATTTCACTGAAGGAGATGACAGTGCACATAGTAATAACCTTTCTTAACTACGTTATTTTTGATCAGTTTGCATCTTCAATATTATTCTGAAGAATGGTTTAATGTTTTGTTTCAGATGCAAGGAGAAATAGCATGCTTGAAGCTATCGAACGGGAGTTTGAAGGTTACTTTTCACATAACACTGAACCTCTTAGCTGAATGTAAATCTATTAAAACAGATCAAAGTAGATAAGTTATTTTCTTTTATATGTGTTCTTACTTGCAGCTGCTACTAAAGGTCTTGAAGAGTTAAAAACTAGTGATTCAACTGAAGATAACGATGACGATGAACACTGTAAACATTCTTCTACTTCTAGATATTTTTCATGTTCCATTTTTGTTTCTAATGTATCCTGAATCAGACTTGTTTTCAACTTTTGTTATAGCTGCAAGGAGAAAGAGTATGCTTGATGCTATTGAACGCGAGTTTGAAGGTACCTTTGAACCATTCTTGGTCTTGTAAATTTGATGAATCCACTTACACTTGTTACAAAAAAAGAGTTTGCTCATATTTCATATTCCATGTTTCATGTTCAGCTGCGACAAGAGGCCTTATAGAGATAAAGAACCATGAAGAACAAGGTAACAATAATAATCTGATACATTTGTTCCTCTCAAAATCTTCTGAGATCAAATCTAAAACTTTTTGTCCCCTCTTTTTGTTAACAGCTGAAACTCAGATAAACAGTATGCTGGAAGCAATCGAACACGAATTTGAAGGTAACCTCGAGAACCAAATATAATGAAACAAGAAGATTACTCTATATAATCTGAGAGTTTGGTTTGGTCTTCTTGTTACACTTCTAATGTGCAGCAGCTGTAAGTGCAAAGGCTGCTGAAAAAGACTGTAAGAAACTCTTTCTCTGTTTATGTCATCTCTCTTTGAGTTTTATTACTAAGACAGATCTTACATTTTGTTGTCACAGCAGCTGCAAAGAATCCACAAACCATAAGTATAGTACAGGAAACTTATGGCGGATTCAATGGTAAGTAACCTTCAGATTCTAACAAACATATTTTCTAAATGAAATTAGGTTCAATGTTTATATGTTCTTAATCAACAGGTGGGTTTGACAGTCTTCTAAAGCCTGCAGGTTAGCTTTAAAGCTCATTCGATCTTGTGAATGTTTTAACCCAAAAATACTCAAAAGAGAGCTACTCTTAACAGTCTTCTCTCTGTTTGTGTTTCTTGCAGATGGTGTCTGTGGTTGTTTCAACCAAGACAAAGATGGTCTTAAAACAGACACTGATTCTTCCATTAACATAGCTGAGATACTCGCTGAGAAATCAAAATCACAGGTTTGTTATGTAGTTTTTACTTTCAAAACATTTAAATCATTTTCTTGACTTTTTGTTACATCTTTTGATTTTGGTAGGACTCAGAGACCTCTAGCCTCACAACATCATTAACCAATCTTGTTCACACCCATAGAAAAGAAACAACCCCAAAGGTAAGCACAGTCCTTGGCACATCAGTTACTTCCACCGCAAGCGAATCATCCGCTACATCAGAGAGCATAGAGAGCTTAAAGCAAACCCTAAAGAAGCTACGAGGCCTAACCGCTCGTGACCTCGTACACCACCCCAACTTCGACGAGATTATAGAAGCCGGTACACGTTACGAGGTACTCAGCTCAGCTTCCATTGGTTACATCTCTTTACTAGCCAAATACAAAACCGTCATTAAAGAAGGACTCGAGGCTTCTCAGAGAGTCCACCTCGCTCGAACCCGCGCCAAGATTCTCAAAGAAACCGCCATGGAGAAGCAGAGAGCCGTGGACGCGGAGTTTGCGTTTGCTAAGAGTCTTGCTCAGGGAGGAGACGCCTTGTCTATCAAAATCTTTGCTATCAAGAAACTGTTGGTTAAGCTTGAAGCAGAGAAAGTGAGTGTTGATTTGAGGTTTAAGTCTACGGAGAGTAGTCTTTCACGGCTTCTTAAGGAGGCTACTCAGGCTTATGAAGAGTATCATGTAGCTGTGCGTAAGGCCAAAGATGAGCAAGCTGCTGAGGAGTTTGCTCTTGAGACGACTAAGAGAGCTGAACATATTTGGGTTGAGTTTCTTAGTTTGCTTAACTGAATGAGATTCTTGCTTGTGGTTAAAGCATAGTTGTGGTTCTTTGTCTTGTTTTTTTTTTTTTTATTGGTGTTATCTTGTTAAAGAGTTTGTTTGTTGGTTATATCAAGGAGATAGAGGTTGAGCACAAAATCATGTATTAGTCCTCTAATAAAACCTTTTTTACTTCATTCTGCTATTAACAAGTAGGTCAACCATTGAGTTACAAGTTACCTTGCTAGCTAACTCCTCTGTACAGTTAGTTATTTGAAGTGGGCTGTATGTTCATACTTTAATTAGCCATGACTAATGATGGCGACAATCACATTTGTATACCTAACTGTATAAAGGAAAGAAAATCAATTCTTACATGTATTGTCTTGCCATCTCCCTCAACCACATTAGTAACAAATTTTAGATCAGTCGTACCACCAGCAAGAAACTACACCAAGTCTCCAACCTATTTATGTTTTTTTAACTGTTATGTCATTATGTAGATTATACCTGATCAACTAGGCATGTTGAATCTGGATTTCGGTGCGGTTCCGGTTCAGGTTTTTTTGGTTTTTGGATATTTTGATTTATAAAAATTAGCTATTATATTATAACTATATCTAATTTGGTTTGGTTCGGTTTTTATACTATTAGTTTTCGATTTATTCGGTTTTATACCAAAAAATATTATTAATTGATTTAGTTTCATATTATATGAAGTTTAAAAATGTATGTTGTCAAAACTAACATTTGTTATAAAAAAACTGGCATTCATAAATAATGGAATGTCAAAGAATAACAAACAAAATGATCAATACGACCCAATTTCTTACAATTCTTCTTGTCTTCCATGTTTCTTCCAAAGAAATTTCATGCTACCATCTAATTTCATAATTTCTTAAATCAAGAAAAATCAAATAAAATCTAGCTAATAGTTGAAGAAAAAAAAATATTAAGACATACCTTCACTCCGTTAATTAAAACAAAAAACAATAAGACTTCTTTTTGTCAGCAAAAGAATAAGACATTAAAAACATTCGGTTGCGCTGAGTAATTTCTTTTACTATTTAAGTGTTTTTCAAATTAACTTTTTAAATGTAAAATTATATGATATTAATTATTAACAAAAAAGATTAACTTATATAACAAATCAGTTATCATGTATCGTTCTATAATGTATACTAGATTTTGACCCACGTTTGAAAATCGCAGAAATTTTTTATGATTAAAAATTTATATAATTGGGTTTTGTATTAATTCAAAGAATGTTTTGGGATAAAATCAGTTCACCAAAATATTTGGTGATGATTGTTATTCATTATTTTTTAGTTTCAGTTTTTATTTTTAGATTTTGTTTTAGATTTTGGTTTTTAGTTTTTAAGTTTCTATTTTTTATTTTCAGCTTTTGGTTTGGGTTTCTAATTTTTAGATCCGCTGAGTTAGTTTGAACTGATATTACTAACAAACAAATCACAAATAATTGAACATCTAATTTAAAACTGAAAAAATGAAAAAAAAAATTTAAAGAAATTTGCAATAGTTTATTTTGTAAATAAATAAAAGCAAAAAAAGATAACCTGTTTTTTCAGTTTTTGGTTTTGGATTTTAGTTTTTAGATTTGGTTTTTGGTTTTGCTTTATATTTTTTTAAATCATTAAATTATTTAAGAGAAATAAAACAAATAATTATTTTAAAGTTACCATTGAAATTTATGAAAACAAAGTGATTGTTATTTAAAATAAAAAAATATATTAACATGTTTAAAATACATGATTAATAATAGACAATTTTTTTGTTTAAAAATATTAAATACCTTTCGGGCTTGAAAATAATAACTGATTTTTTGATCCATTAAAATTGAAAGTTAATTCAATGTTTTTTGGAGTTTTTTCTTAATACTAAGCCCAAAAACCAAACCATATAATTTGATCTAAAAACAAAAGTAAGCCCAACACTATATCCCATAAATAACCATCGGTTTAATTTAAATAATACGGTTCAATTAACTATATGACTTGTATTATTTGTAACACTCTAGAAAGCGTCCAAATTTAAATGACAACTTGTATCAGTAGATAAAATGAATGACTTTATTTTAATAGAGTACTAGATTTTGACCCGCGCTTGAAAGCGCGGAAATTTTTTATGATTAAAAATTTATATAATTGGGTTTTGTTTTAATTTAAAGAATATTTTGGTATAAAATTAGTTTACCAAATTTTGTGGTGATAGTTGTTTTTCATTAGTTTTTAGTTTTAGTTTTTATTTTTAGATTTTGTTTTAAATTTTGGTTTTTGGTTTTTAGTTTTTAAGTTTCTATTTTTGATTTTCAGCTTTTGGTTTGGGTTTTTAATTTTTAGATCCGCTGTGTTAGTTTGAACTGATATTACCAACAAACAAATCTCAATTAATTGAACATGTAATTTAAAACTGAAAAGATGACAAAATAATTTTCTAAAAATTTTGAAATAGTTTATTTTGTAAATAAAAAAAGCAAAAAAAAAAAATAACTTACGTTTTAAGCTTTTGGTTTTGAGTTTTAGTTTTTAGATTTGGTTTTTGGTTTTTTTTTACATTTTTAAATCTGTAAATTATTTAAGAAAATAAAAAAATAAATTACTTAAAAGTTACCATTAAAATTTATCAAGATAGAGTGATTGTTATTTAAAATAAAAAATATTAACATGTTTTAAAGTACATGATTTAAATAAGTAATTAATAATAGATAACTTTGTTTTGTTATAAATATTAAATATTTTTGGGCTAAAAAATATTAACATATTTAAAAGTACATGATTTAAATAAGTGATTAATAATAGATAATTTTGTTTTCTTGAAAATATTAAATATTTTTGGGCCTGAAAATAGTAATTGATTTTTGATCCATTAAGGTGGAAAGTTTATTTAATGTTTTTGGAGTTTTTCTTTAATACTAAGCCCAAAAACCAAACAATTAAATGTCATAAAAACAAAAGTAAGCCCAAAACTGTATTCCATAAATAACCGCCGGTTTAATTTAAGTAATGCGGTTCAGTCAACTATATAACTTGTATTATATGTAACACTCTAGAAAATGTATAAATTTAAATGACAACTTGCATCAGTAGATAAAATAAATGACTCTATTTTAATAGAGTAGATTTATGTTTATATTTTGATCGGTTTTATTCAGTTTATTCGGTTTAACCATATCAAACCTTACGATTTTTATAAAATCATATCCATTCGGTATATATGGTATATACCAAATCTAAACCATTTTGTCTATGTCAGTTCGGTATTATCATATTGAACTGATCAACGAACCGAAGGTGTTTGGTCCAACATGGCTTATGTGATGATAGCTAGCTTTTGCCAATCTCTTGTCAAAAACACAAACAATAACTTCAGTTAAGTGAGGACGACAACAAGAACAAAACAACAGTCGAAGAATCAAATGAAAACAAGACATAGATAGCAAATGATTCAGAAAACAATTAAGCAAGAGGAAGAAACTACACTCTTGAAATTTGGTTCAGTTCGAGAGGGTTTTCAAACCACAGTTAAACACAACTTCTTAAAACTGCAGGCGAAACTAAGAGAGATGGTTTTGTTCTTCTTCAGACACTTCCCATACGGAGCTGGACATTGCAACTCGATAACTTGTTGTAGAGTTCAAACGTCTTCAAGAGACGTTTAAAAACTTTATGGTTTGCTAGCAGTGTAGGATTATTCTCTTTAGCATAGACTTCCATCTTCTTCAAAGATGGAAAATATACCAAAAAATGCTTTATCATTGCCATCTCTTTTGCTGTTCCTTGAAACTCGTGAATCTTGATCACTTTTACTGGACAAAGTGTGAGTGAAAGTCCTTTTTTGTCCTCCCGAGAAATGCAGTCACAAACATCCCCACATTTGTCTGTCACATGGTGCATGAGACCCTATAGGCACAAAGGAGACGCCATTAAAGAGATTCAAATATTATATAAGTGACTGTTACATGTTTGTGGCAAAAGAGTTGTTTTTTTTTTGGGTTACCTTAATGACAAGAGTTTCTAAAAGTGGACAGTTCCTCAGAAGAGCTGGCATTGCTTGCCATCCTCGATCCTTGTTACTCCTAACAGTTAATGATTTGAGGCTGTTGAACCCTGGCATCGATTCATAGCACAGAAAAAGCACCTGAGAGCAAGACATATCATTTTGGGATTACAAACCTAATCATATACAGAGAGTAAGACATTCCCCAGAGAGAGAGAAAACTGACCTCAAGAGCATCAGGAGACAAGTCAAGATTCGGGACATTTCGTATGCCATGAAAGAGTTTCCAAACATTGCTATATAGAAGAGAAACTGTGTCGCCCAACCAACCATCATCTGGTTCTCTAAGTTGCTCGAGGTGGAAATCACTTACGAGGAAGAAGATCTGGGCATCAAGTAAGTTTCCAAAATTAACTACTGGATAGTCCCTTGCAACATAACCAGAGTAGTTAAAGTGAACGAGACTTGGTGTATCAAATGATAAAGTGTCTAAATATTCGCCACAACACACGAGTCAGAAGCAGTTCCTCAAGGGAAGGTAGAGCACGAAGCAGAATCTCAAACTCATTAGGACAAAGACCAACCGAGTCAAGAATCAGAGTCTTAAGCAACGGTAAGAAAACACGACCAGCAACCAAGGAAATATCAATCGGACGGTGTAATTTCAGACTAACTAGTGTGCTACACTCAAAGCATTTTGGAGACAGCTGATATCGGCTTTGTCAATAATGATCGTTATATCAAGTTTCGAAACACAACGGGCTAACACATTGCTTATCCAACCACCCACAAGATCACGATCCGTATCAGCCAGAGTAACACACTTGAGGGAGAATTTCTTCAGTGGAGAGTTACCCTGCAACGTCAAAACTCTATCCACAAAGTCTATGAAGCTCTGTTTGATTTCTTCCCTGTTCTGTTTACCCTCTTCAGGATGAAGGAAGACAGTGTCATCAATAATAATACAAGGTACAAAAGCGAGAAGATTGTGCCACCTCTTGGCAAGAATCGAGGTTAAAGCAGCCTCCTTAGTAGTAAGAAAAGACAGTATATGACAAAGAACCTCGTCTGGAAGATTGCTAAAACAGTCCATCGTATGTTTTTAAGAAGACAAAAGCTCAAAGCTTTTTTCTGTTTAGCCTGAACAAATAGTACCACTGTAAAAAAAAAAAAGTATACAAAATAGATATCAAGTAAGAGCATGAAATCCAACAGACAACGGGATCTAAACAAAGGAGGAAAGTTTGAAGTAAGAAACCCTGACAAGATTGCTCAAAAAAAAAACCCTAACAAGAATGAGTAGTATGTAGCACAAACAAGAGATGAGTGAAAATGCTTACTGAGTCCAACACTTACATGATTTAGGGATTTGAAAGTGATTTTTGTAGCCCTCTTACAAGAGAGAGATAAAGAGAGCAAGCAATTCCAGGGTTTTTGGTAATGAATTACCGGGGAATGATGTCACCGATTTGTCTACCAATGAATGTCACCGGTTTAAATCTGTGGTTTAACTTAAAATGTCACTTGGTTTAAGTGGATGGTTTACTTTTTGTAGATGTACACGTACTCAATTGGGTTTGGTTTGAGACCGGTTTTGAACAATAAGAAAATTATCCATTTGATTCAGTTAACAAACCAACGGATAGGATCACAGCCACGTGTAACATATCTTATCGACAAATTGAACGATCATATAACTACTCACTCACGTGTCACCACGGATCCGATTATTATCCTCTCGATCCAACGGACTCAAAACACTCCCTCTGTTTCTCTCTCGGCGACTACCGATTCACCGTTCGATCTGAGATGGCGGATTCCGATAACGATTCAGGCGGTCACAAGGACGGAGGGATCGCGTCGTCGCGTGAGCAGGATAGGTTTCTGCCGATCGCGAACGTGAGCCGGATCATGAAGAAAGCGTTGCCTGGGAACGCGAAAATCTCCAAGGACGCCAAGGAGACTGTGCAGGAGTGCGTATCGGAATTCATTAGCTTCGTCACCGGCGAGGCTTCGGATAAGTGTCAGAGAGAGAAGAGGAAGACGATCAACGGCGACGATCTTCTCTGGGCGATGACGACGCTAGGGTTCGAGGATTACGTTGAGCCGTTGAAGGTTTACCTGCAAAAGTATAGGGAATTGGAAGGGGAGAGGATGACGACGGGGAGACCGGGTGATAAGGAAGGTGGCGGCGGCGGAGGAAATGGAAGCTCTGGCGGTGGAGGTGGAGGATATAATGGCGGAGGAGGGATGTACGGTGGGATGGTGATGGGGCATCATCATCAAGGACACGTGTACGGTGGAAGTGGGATAAATTAGAGAATCAGCAACTTCTCGCTGTCTCTGTTCTCTCCTTGCACAGCTCTGACTCGGTTAACAACTCGAAATGGCTCTCACAGGAGAGTACTAATTCTCATATCTCTGTTCTCATGCAAGCTTGTATTGTTAATTCTTCTATGTTTTTGATCAGAGCCATTCACGGTGCAACAAGTGTATGTTCTTAGATGATTCTAAATCATTTTGTATATAATATAATTAATGTGTTACATAATGTAACTTACATTTGGTCTATTCCAACTTTGCAGCAGCTACAAGTGCAAAAGCTGATTGAATGTGTATATTTAATAAACTCTCTGTTTCTGTCATTTCTCATCTCTAAAATTTTACTCTTTGCACGTTTCATCGCTGCTGCTGCAAAGGAGTAGTAGTTATATCTTTTAGTCTATCGAAAGAAGATTAAATCTCCATGTTTCAATCTATGCTCTTTCTTGTATAGCTGATGTATGTCTTCAAAAGCCTGCACGTTAGCCTTGAAGATCAAATTCTCATGAATGATATAACCAAAGAAACTTTGCAAAAGAGCTGCTTTTGAGTTTTGAACTGTCTTCTTTTTGTTTGTGTTTCTTGCAGATGGTGTTATACGCCAACGCCAGTTACGAGTCCGTGTACTGATAAACTATTATAATTTTGGTGAGATTATTTCAAACTGTACACTTTGCTAGGTTACCAGCTTAGATTATATTGGTCGCATCTCCTTGCTAGCCAAATAGAAAAAGAGTCACTCAAAGATTAGTGTCATCTCACTCTCAGAGAATCCAGCTAGTGCAAACCGGTGCCAACTGCCAACTTCCTAAGAGAATCTGTAATAGAGAAGCAGAGAGCCGTGGACGCTGAGTTTGCGTTCGCTAAGACTTTGGCTGAACGAGGAGATGCGTTGTGTATTAGAATCTTGGCCATCTAGAAAATTTTGGTTATGCTTGAAAATGAAAGTTGGTTTCAAGTTCAAGTAAACTGGAGACGATATGGCACGACACGACTTCTTAAGAATGCTTCTAAGCCTTGCAAGGAGTATCATGTGGTTAGCTGCAGTAGATTAGGGATGCCACTAACGATTGTAGAGCCCACAATTGGAAATGAATAAGAGTTTAGGGGCCAAATCAGAAATATAGTTTCTTTTTCTTCTTGTAATTAAAAATTCATTAAAATTAATCACATGATTATATGGAGATTAGTTCACTATTTTCTGATTATTCAAGTGAATCGACAGCTAAAAATGGACGTTGGAACTACTTCAATATTGTTTGTTTGTGTCGGCTACATCTTATATATTAAAAGAGAAGTCATGACTTCACTTCATGTGTGATATTTTAAAATGGACCATCTAGTAATATTTATGACATTACATTATTCAATCATTAATAACATTCATTAGATTCACTAATAACATTTATTGGGTTTACTAGAAATTTTTATTGAGTTAACAAAAATTAGTTGATCCATTAGATTTATAGATATTATATTAAAATACATGTTTAAATTAAACTTATATAATTTAATATTGTAATAGTATAAGTTAATTATTTATATATTTTCGATGTTAACTTTAAAAATTATATAATTTATTTTTAAAAAATAACAAAATCATCATCTTCTAACAATAGTTAATCTATACTATATAGTAATTAATCATCATTTTCGATATACACACCTTATATAATATATACTAATTTAGAAATAAAAAAATGTTTATATCTATATATAATAGCAAACTGAAAATGACATCAGTATTTTTTATAGGAAAAAAAAAGTTCAATCCAAGGGTCATAGTTAACTTGATTTTAAGATCTAATGGACCCAAAAAAACCCTTTCATATGATTGATGATGTCATCAAATATTTGACAACTCTTCATTGAAAAGGCATATATTTCATTTTAGTAGCCACAATCATATTTGCCATACCTTTTCACAAATTTAAATATTAATATTGACTTTTTAGAAGATAATATTTGTATATGTCGTGACCCAAGAGGTATGAACGTATCGTGATCCAAGAGATACGAACGTGTCGTGACCAAAGAGGTACGAATGTGTCGTGATCCAAGAGGTGCGAACGTATCGGAACCAAAATGGTGCGAGCGTGTCAGGACCGAAAGGGTGCGAACATATCGGGACCGAAAGGGTGCGAACATATCGGGACCGAAAGGGTGCAAACGTGTAGTTACCGAAAGGGTGTGAACGTGTCGGGACTGAAAGGGTGCGAACGTGTCAGAACCGAAAGGGTGCGAACGTATCGGGACCAAAAGGGTGCGAACATGTCGGTACCGAAAGGGCGCGAATGTGTCGGCACCGAAAGGGTGCGAACATGTCGGGGCCGAAATGGGGCGAACAGTTCGGGACCGAAAGTGTGCGAACGGTTCGGGGCCGAAAGGGTGCGAACGGTTCGGGACCGAAAGGGTGCGAACATGTCGGTACCGAAAGGGTGCGAACGGTTCGGAACCGAAAGGGTGCGAACGGTTCGGGACCGAAAGGGTGCGAACGGTTCGGGACCGAAAGTGTGCGAACGGTTTGGGGCCGAAAGGGTGCGAACGGTTCGGGACCGAAAGGGTGCGAACGGTTCGGGACCGAAAGGGTGCGAACGGTTCGGGACCGAAAGGGTGCGAACGGTTCGGGACCGAAAGGGTGCGAACGGTTCGGGACCGAAAGGGTGCGAACGGTTCGGCACCGAAAGAGTGCGAATGGTTCGGCACTGAAAGGGTGCGAATGGTTCGGCACCGAAAGGGTGCTTAAGGTTGTATATGAGTGGTAAACATATTGATCCATGATATGGATCGATGGCTCAAAAAGAAGTGT
>CAKOAT010141265.1:0-21248 GCA_932364175.1 Eruca vesicaria subsp. sativa | reverse complement strand
GTTCAGGACCGAAAGGGTGTGAACGGTTCGGGACCGAAAGAGTGCGAACGGTTTGGCCCCGCAAGGGTGCAAATGGTTCGGGACCGAAAGGGTGCAAACGGTTCGGCACCGAAAATGTGCAAAGGGTTCGGCACCGAAAGGGTGCGAATGATTCGGCACCGAAAGGGTGCGAATGGTTCGGCACCGAAAGAGTGCGAATGGTTCGGCACTGAAAGGGTGCGAATGGTTCGGCACCGAAAGGGTGCTTAAGGTTGTATATGAGTGGTAAACATATTGATCCATGATATGGATCGATGGCTCAAAAAGAAGTGTATATGAAACATCCTTAAGGTTTTATTGTAACTTGTAATAAGTATAAAATGTATACATTTATATGTATGGTAATGAAAGCACATAGACAATAACATCAAAAAAAAAATTGAAAAATGGAAAGACATGACTCCTGATGGTAAATACTACACACCTGTAGAAATGAATATACAATCCAAGGTGTATCGTGTTACACAAATTATGAAACTACTTTATAAAATTTGTATGCCAAATTTAAATGTAAACCATTTTTAAAATTAAATATAAAAATAATCAGAAAAGGTTAATTATTTATTTGTTTCCTTAAAAAGACACTTTTAATGATATTTAACAAATCATAAAATATATTTTTCAAAAATACTCCACCTTTCATTTTATTTGGCATTCACAACCTTTCACATTAATTGAGATTTTTATTAAGATACACAACTTTTCATTTAATTTGCCATCAGAACCTTTAGAATTAATTGAGATTTTTGTTAAGATACACAGCCTTTCATTTTATTTATTAAGAAACACAACTTTTCATTTTATTTTTTTAAAGAGACACAACTTTCCATTTTATTTTGCATTTACAACATCTCACATTAATTGACATTTTTATTAAGAATTACAACTTTTTATGTTATTTGGCATTCACAACCTCTGGAATTAATTGAGATTTTTATTAAGATACACAACTGTAGAACTAATTGGTAATTTTATTAAGACACCCAATTTTTCATTTTATTTTATTAAGAGACACAACTTTTCATTTTACTTATTAAGATAAACAATTTTTATTTTATTTGACATTCACAACCTTTAGAATTAGTTGTGATTTATTAAGAGACAAACTTTCATTTTTATTTACTAAGAGACACAATCTTTCATTTATTTCTTTAAAGAGACACAACTTTTCATTTTATTTTGTATTTTCAACCTTTCACACTAATAGACATTTTTATTACGAGTCTCAATTTTTCTTTTTATTTGGCATTCACAACCTTTGAAATTAATCAAGATTGTTTTAATTAGTAGATTTTTATCACGAGAAAACACAACTATTTTAAATATTTTAAATATTTTTAAATTATTTTTTCTGAGACACAATTGTTTTTATAATGAAAAGATGCAACTTTTAAATAATATATTTCAGTTTTTATGAAGAGATATAACCTTTCAACAATTGTTATATGAGAAGACAAAACTCTTACAACCTCTTTTAAATACTTTTAAACTATTTTTTCTGAGACACAAACTTTTTTTATAATGAAAAGATGCAATTTTTAAAATAATATTTTTTTATAAAAATCTACACTTCTATTTATAATAAAAAGATGCAACTTTTAAACTAATATATTTCAGTTCTTATGAAAAGATACAACCTTTCAACAATTGTTATTATGAGAAGACACAATTGTTATTATGAGATTTTAAATACTTTTAAACTATTTTATCTGAAACATAAACTTTTTTAATATTGAAAAGATGCAACTTTTAAAATAATAGATAACTTTTTATGAAACTACACAATTCTATTTATAATAAAAAGATGCAACTTTTAAACTAATATATTTCGGTTCTTATGAAAAGATACAACCTTTCAACAATTGTTTTTTTCTTTTGAAATACACAATTATTTTTATAATGAAAGATGAAACTTTTAAACTAATATTTCAGTTTATTATGAAAAGATACAATTTTTCAACCATTGTTTTGTTTTTCATGCAATTGTCCTAAGAAATGTTTTTTAGACATAAGATTTTATGGCATTAACATATATTTTTCAAACAACACATCTTTTTACGTGAAAGAGTCATACGTTTTCATATTTGAAGGATTACAATCTTTAGTTATAATTGTTTTTTTTTTCTATTGGTCTTAATAATTTTTGTACACTTAAATTAAAATTGCTATGAGCAATTATTTTTTTCAAACAACACAGCTCTTTAATTTGAAGAGTCATACTTTTCCCTAATTCTTGATTTTTTAAATTTTTTTTGAAGAGTTTAAATCTGGTGGTTGTAATTGTTACGGTTCTATCTAATGATTCTGAAAATGTATTTGGTTGAACTTTTTTTTCCTTGCAACTTTTGAAAATATTCATTTTAAAACAAAACACAACTCTTGATAATCTATCAATGTACCTTTTTAGATTACTATAAATAGAACATTTTGTAGATGTAATTTTTTTAAGAAAATTTATGTGTTTTTTTTTCTAATATAGGTATGATTCTTAGTACTCTTGAATATAATGTTTGATTCATTATATAGTTCTAAACAATCTTTAAAAATTTAATGTGATGTCTGCAAAAAATAAGTTAATAGGTTTAGTTTCAGTGAAACTAAACTACCATATCTAAACCAGTCTTGCTATATGAAAACAACCTATTTTTTTTTTTTAATCTCTTATTCTTCTTATGATAAAGTACATTCTTTTTATATTTTTCTAACCCAGTTTGTCTGGAGCTATTGAGTCTCATTATTTTTTAAAATGTCGTTCTTTGCATGTTAATTACAGTGTTTTAAAACATATTATATTATTTAATCTGAAAATTTATAAACTGTTCCATCAGTTCAACAAATTTTAAAAGTTTGTTTTCTCATATATAAAAAGATAAAACAAAATGACTGTGACTTTAATATTAAAGTTTATTTTATATTGTTATGCTAAACACATAGCACTTAAATTTACACATTTTCAAAACACAAATTATATTTTCACTCTTCTATTATATAAAATATTTTTTTTTTGATCTTCATACAAAATAATTAGTTTATTAAATGATTCAAAATGATTAATTAACAAATATAATTTATATAAAAAAAAACTTTAAAAAAAAACATCCTTTCTCCCGCGCGTTTACGCGCGGGGTGGTTTCCTAGTAAAAATAAAAGAAAACAAATATCCGCGCGATTGCGCGGGTGAGATCTAATTTATCATTAAAATTGAGCAGATTAAAACTAATTAAAATTGAGTAAGAAAATAATATTTTATTTATTGACCTTGTCAGTTTATTCTTTGATCGACTCTTTTACATAACTTATCTCAATTTATTCCTTTATTTTTCAGTTTACTCCTTGAATTTCATAAATGTCTATAATTCCCCACAAAAAAATAGAACAGAGATTAACAGAATGCCTTGTTCTTTGAACTTTGGTGACATCCTAATACTGTATATATATTAGAAAAATCAGGTGAAATAAATAACCAACAACAAAAACAAATTAACAGAGAGCATTTGCAAAGCCACACGAGTTGCTAGCACGTGTGAACCATTTCATTCTTGGAAAAGGAAGCAGCTGATTAATTATTGACTTGACGTCAGCTAACAATGATTAATTAAGAAAAACCAACCACCATTGGAAAAATCAATTAACAAGAAAAGAAAAGAAAAAAAAAGAAAATAGAATCAGCCACTTGTGCAGCTCTGACTCAGTTAACTTCCGAGTCTCCGAGCTCTCTCTCTCTCTTTCTCTCCCGGCGATTCTGTTCAGCTCTTGACTCAACCTTAGATTCACAGGTAAAAACTATTCTGCATTGTAATCTCTTTCTCCGTCGTCTTCATCTCTACTTCTTCTCCAAGCTTTTGCGGTTCTTCTCCTCTCTTTGCACAGATGATCTTCGTCTAGCTTCGTTGATGTAACATTGACTTTACGTTTTCTTCTCGATCGCAGATTCTCTCTACTTCAAAGCAGCTCCAGCATTTGGATCATCGGAAAGTTCGCTTAGCTTCGCGAATAGTAAGTTACTCGCCTGCTACGATCTTGATCGTGAAAACTGGAACGAACTTTCTTTAATTTCGTCAAATAACGATCTCATTGATCAAATAGAGATTCGAGATCCTATCAGTTAGTTAGTTAGTACTTGACGAACTTAGATCACAACAATCAATACTAATATATAACTGAATCATACTTATTTAATATCCTTTGCATTCTGATGATTGATTTGCTTATGTTGGAATCGATTAGGATATTGATGATGCGATTGTAATCAAGAAACTATGGAGGATCTTTGCCTATCACCACTGAGACAAGGAAGCTTCAAGTCGTCACCACCAAGAGGCTCACCAACATTCAGGAGAGTACATTCTGGTAGGACTCCTCGTAGAGAGGTCAAACCTAACGGCGGAGCTCTTCAGTGGTTCAGAACTAACCGGCTCCTTTACTGGCTGCTTTTGATTACTCTCTGGACCTATCTTGGATTCTATGTTCAGTCCAGATGGGCGCATGATGATGATAACAAAGTTGAGTTCTTGCGGTTTGGAGGAAAACTTAGGGAAGATGTTTTGCATGTGGAGCAGAGTAAACGAGTAGCTACTCATTCTGTAGTTGATGGTACTAATGTAGTACATGTGGATGTTAATAAGAGGATGCATGTGGCTCTGGCCAAGAAAGAGGAAGGGACACCTCGACGAAGCTTGAGTGCTAGGAGGAGGAGGAGGAGAAAGGCTCGTGGTAAGAAGCAGGTGAGGAAAGTGGTGGAGGATTTGGATGAGCAAGATTCGGAACTTCCGAAGACGAATGTTACCTATGGTAAGCTTTTTGGTCCTTTTGGATTAATTGAGGATAGGATTCTTGAGTGGAGTCCGCAGAAGCGGTCAGGGACGTGTGACAGAAAGTCAGATTTTAAACGTCTTGTTTGGTCAAGGAGATTCGTTCTGCTTTTCCATGAACTGTCAATGACCGGTGCTCCTATTTCGATGATGGAGCTGGCTTCCGAGCTTATGAGCTGTGGTGCGACGGTCTATGCAGTTGTTCTGAGTAGAAGGGGTGGTTTGTTGCAAGAGCTTATGAGGAGAAGGATCAAAGTGGTTGAAGATAAAGGAGAACTTAGCTTTAAAACTGCTATGAAAGCAGATCTTGTCATTGCAGGATCAGCTGTTTGTGCTACATGGATTGGTAAGTCTTCAAATGTGATGTTTAGAAACTAGACTCTGTGACCAATGAAAATAAGCCTGCTGATTCTTTGTTTAATCCTTGTTTCTCCCAGATCAATATATGGATCACTTTCCAGCTGGTGGGAGTCAAATAGCATGGTGGGTAATGGAGAACAGGCGAGAGTACTTTGATCGGGCGAAGCCTGTACTTGACAGAGTGAAGCTGCTTATATTTCTATCTGAAGTACAGAGTAAACAATGGTTAACATGGTGTGAAGAGGAGCAAGTGAAGCTCAGGTCTCAGCCAGTTATCGTTCCGCTGTCTGTTAATGATGAGTTGGCTTTTGTAGCCGGGATTTCCAGCTCGCTGAACACTCCAACACTGACCACAGAGATGATGAAGGCGAGAAGACAAACACTACGTGAATCAGTCAGAAAAGAGTTTGGTTTGACAGATAAGGATATGCTTGTGATGTCTCTTAGCAGCATTAACCCGACGAAAGGCCAACTTCTTCTCCTTGAATCTGCCGCCTTGGCACTAGAGAGAGCAAATGAACCAGAACAAGTAGCTAAAGGTCAGCAGTCCAAAACCAAGAATCTCAATGGCGTTAAGAAAGAAAAGATTAGTCTTGCAGTCAGACATCGGCTAAGAGGTTCATCACGGAAGGTGAAAATCAAGTCCTCTGCTGCTGATAATCCGTCTGTTCTGTCTGCCACCGCTAAAAGAAAGCTGCTCTTCTCTGCCAACGTAACACAGAAACAAGACCTTAAGCTTCTTCTCGGATCAGTTGGGTCCAAGAGCAACAAAGTTGCATACGTTAAGGAAATGTTGAACTTCTTGTCAAAGAATGGAAACTTATCGAACTCGGTTGTGTGGACTCTAGCAACCACTCGTGTTGCCTCACTATACTCTGCAGCAGATGTCTACGTAACAAACTCCCAGGTAACGTTTCTTATCTTGACCCTTTTATAGCTTTACTTTAAAGAGCACAATCAAGCGTTGTTCAATCTGTGAAACAGGGAATTGGTGAAACATTTGGGAGAGTGACTATAGAAGCAATGGCTTATGGTCTTCCGGTGAGAAGAAATGATTTTGATAGAAGAAAATGATAGGTTGTTCATACTAATCATTGGTTTTTCATGGGACCAGGTGCTTGGAACAGACGCAGGAGGAACGAAAGAGATAGTGGAGCACAATGTGACAGGGCTACTACATCCTGTAGGGAGGCCAGGGAACAAAGTGTTAGCTCAGAATCTCTTGTTTCTTCTTAAAAACCCATCTACAAGGCTACAGCTAGGCAGCGAAGGACGTAAGAAGGTTGAGAAGATGTATATGAAGCAACACATGTATAAGAGATTTGTGGATGTTTTAGTCAAATGCATGAGACCCTAAGTGTGTACCTGCCTTCGTTTATTTTGCTTTAGTTACTTGTTCATAATCCAGAATAAACAAACCCAATTCTTAACAAATTCAATGATATTCTTTAGTTCTGTAAATTTGTATATTCGTTTATTTGTTACCACTGGACACATGATTTTATATTTTCCTAAAGGAAAGATAAGCAACAAGACTTAAATCTTGTAATTGGCAAAAATATAGACACAGTAGTGTCTTCCATTAATCTAGTGTTTTATTTTTTGAATCGTCTCTTCTTGGTTTAGTCGCAGTGTTTTCCTTCCCAACAGTCTGTTTATTTAGATTTCATAGTGTCTAGATAAAGATTAAATAGAAAATTCAAATATGTTAGTGTTCTTGGACCCACACGGCCACATCAATTACAAATCTCTATGTTACTGTGCTTTGATCGTCGCTCTTGGAAAAGAGAGATTGGTTTGAGTAAAATAGATAGAAGAAACAATGTCGTGAGTGTGAACTAGACGGAGCATTCAATCGATCGTAATCGTTTGAATAGGTTAAAGAACCATACGAAGTCAAGACAAGACAAGACACTGAAGAGGAGAAGTTGATCAAAAGTGATCAAGGAAAAAACCTAAGCTATTTGACTAATGATAGTCCAAGTTGCGTGGAAAACAAGGAAGTGAGTGATGAGAGAATAGGGACTTTTCTTCATATTCATTTTCTTCAAATAAGGAATTGACTGATGAATATATCTATTTTAGTTACCTCCTGCTCATAGTTACTCAAGGTCAACAAACACACTTGTTGGTTAGATGATAGTGTTGGAAATAACTAAATTAGTAGTCTCTTCTCTATTTTCCGGTTATTTCATTGAAATGGGAACGTAATCAACCCTAATTTTCAAAGTGAGAGGTGACGTTAGGAGCACGCAACGATATGGCGCACAAAGAAATGCGATCGTTGACGTGGCGATGAATGTTGAAAAGGTGCGGGCAACAAAGTACTTCACGTGAGAATTGAGCATAAATTAGTTATGACCAAACTATCCATTTTATTACAAACACGTCGATAAATATAAAAAAAAAGACCATGCTCAACTTACATTAAGATCAATTACAAAACATGTCGATAATATATCAAAGAAAAGTACCATAGCCTAGGTGACCGATGCCTGTAATACATATAGATATAGCCAGTGGCGGAGCCAGCTAAGGAGCATGTGGGTCATTTGACCCATATCAAATTTAAGAATTAATCAAATTTAGGCATAAATTTGTAATATATCTTGATTATTTGGTTGAGTTTCACTAGTTTGACCCCCTTAATATCTAGCCAAGTTCATATATATAATCTTTTGACCCTAGTTTTTTCTTTTCCTAGCTCCGCCACTGGATATAGCACATGGTATTGTATTCCCTTAACTTATTACGTGAAGACTCGACCATGCATATATAATATTCATCCATCACCATTGAATTTCTGTTTGTGAGCTTCGGTAACTAACTTAACATTTGTGGCCAATCCAAGAGCTTGGAGAAACCGAACAATGTACCAAGTAATGTCAATTTGCCACCACTCAAGTCCATGTCTAGCTGAGAACTCGAATGCATGATGGTTGTTATGCCAGCTCTCCCCTAGCGTTCCTATCGCCAGCCACCTCCAATTATTTTGCGACATTAATATCATTAACACCTCAAAAGAACATAATTAACATCTATATATAATCGTGTTTCTGAATTACTTCTTACCAAGTGTTCTTCGAGAGATCACCAGTTTTCCATGGCTGCGTTCCCCATGTATGCGAGGCTGCCGTCATAAGAAATGTGGAATGTAACACGAATACAGCTCTAACTCCCTGTCACAGATAATTTATATAAATATTTAAGAGCCACTTTTTATTTATACAAGAATTAAAAAAAAAAGAAGAAATAATAAAGTTACCACTCCCCATACGAGGAAAGGAAAGCCACCAACAATGTAAAGGAGAAGAGAAAGTGCAAGGTTGTTCAAAATCCATGTTCTTTGAAGAAACCTATAAAAAGGCTGTCTCACCAAATCGGCTGCGTTCTCGTCCCCTCCACACTGTATATATATTACAACTCATGATTTAGACCTACTTATTATTTCAACTGATGATAAAATTAGAACATGTGGATTACTAATTAATTACATTTTGGAGAATAGAACCAGTGTCAAAGATCCATAGGAAATAACTAAACCAAAAGCCATGGCGAGGAGTATGTGGATCACGATCTGTATCACTGTATTGGTGATGGTAACGATGATTGCTCACCCACTCTATTGGATCTCCCTGTACATATATAACCAACCTAACATTAAGTTATATGCTCACAATACACTAGCTTTAAAAACCCTTGTTTAATTTGCAAACCTGAAAAGCAAGTGTACCACACCAAGCAAAGAAATATTCTAGCCATTTAGGCAGAACAAAACTCCGGTGTGATAGATTCCTGTGATAGGACAACGTGATTCCGGTTCCAGCAATGACACTGAGACCAACCGCTACTCGAAAAGCCGACCAGTTGAAGTGAAAAGGTGCATAGAGGCTGAGAAGATGAACACCAAGTATCCCTATTGCTCTACTCACATCCCAATAGTTCCATCTCCTTTCCCAAAATGATCGCTTCTTTCTCACAACCTCTGAAAAAGGTTGTTTCCGGTAGCTTTCCTCCGTTTTGGTTGTTTCTCTCAGCACATCATCGGCAGTGAAGGTTGGTTTCTTGCAAGAAACAACTAATCTTTTGGGAAAATGGAGTTTTGAGTTAGGTTTATTTTGAGAAAAGAAGATGAGATTGTTAGGGTTGTGTTTTGATCGTGGTCTTGTGGCAAGTGTCGCTGAAGAAAAAGGAGGTAGTGATTTGTATGAAGTCGATAGAGAAACCATTGTGTAAGTGTGAGGGTAATCAACCGATCGTATCCGTTTAAATAGGCTTTTTGAGGTGGAACAGTAATATTCAACATTTCTTGAGAAACAATATATTAAAGATGTTGGAAGATAAACGAGTGACTTTTCTACAAACACTTAGTATCGCTCAAATCAAATTTTCATTCTAAGTTAATACTCCATCTATTTCATATTAAGTTTTCATATCAAGTGTAGCTTTAGAAAAAAAAATTTTGTTACAAAGTAAACGTTGTTTTTAATTTTCAATACAAGATTTATTAACTATGTAATTTATTTTTGAGAAAATAACTATAATAGACCTAAAAAGGTTTTTATCACAAATATAGACTTTAACAATTAAAATGACCAAAATAACACTTAAATATTTTATTAAATATACATTTAAATCTTTGGGTTAACTAATCCTAATTTTTTTTTGTTTAGAGTTAAGGAGTGAGGTTTTGGGGATAGGGTTTCGAATTAAAAAAAAAAAAAAAAACTTAAAATTTTCAAAATAAAAAGTGCTATTTTGGTCATTTTAATTTGTGAGGTCTATTTTGTGATAAAAATTTTAAAAAGGATTATTTGAGAGAATTGCCCTTTATTTTTTCTATTAGTTAATATTTAGTTATGTATATTGAGAATAGTGTTTTTTATATTAAAAATATATAAAATAATTATTTTCTTAATTTGTATACACGAATTTAAAACAACATTTACTATGAAACAAAATGAAGAGTAAATACCTTGCCACTCGTAGTGAGTCAATGTCTACACAAACTATTTGATAAGATGTAGTGTTGGAAAATTTAGTAGTTTCTTGTCAATGCCGGTCGTCCAAGAGTTGATATCAACAAATCAAGACGTGACATTTAGCCCATGGAAAATATGATTACTGACGCGGTGACAAATGTTGGAAGGGTGTAGAATGATAAAGCGGAAGACCTTGGCTATTGACCATTATAGGAATCAAGTGATGGAAGATGAACTAGTGACTTTTCTTCAAACACTCATTATCGCTAAGCATTTTCGTCCTAACTTAATAGGCACTCGTAGTAAGTCAATGTCAATAGATGATAGAAATTAGTAGTTTCTTCTCTGTTTGTTGATCGTCGAAAGATTTAAATAATGGGATTAAATAATATATCTTTCAATTCATAAAGTCACATATGAGATAGCTTAAGCATTGGCAGTTTTGTAAATGTTAATGATCAAAAACTAAATCAATCAGAAATCTTCATAAGACAATTAGTATTATCGGTTGTGGAATTCTCTAGGTAATATTTTCATAATCATAAGATTATAATAAATCATCATTAAAAAAAAGAGCTAAAACTAATCTTCAATTTTAGCATGTGTAACCATTTTTCTGTACGTGACAGGAAAAAAAGAACCGTTTGTTGTTAGTTTGTTTGTTTCCAAATAGAAAAAAAAAGGGAAATTTGTCAAAAGGGGACCGAAAAACACAACTATTGTCCCCTTAGAATAAAATCAAATTTTGGCACTTTTGGACCTTCACTACCCTTTTTGTATATAAAAATCCATAGTAAAAAATTTACAAGGTAAAAAATTGAGGAAAAATATACAATATGAAATAGAGTAGCATGTGAATATATGAAAAATATTTTTACATTCAAAAAATGTTTGGAATAGTAATCTCAAAAATTGGATAAATCGGGTAGTAAATCAGATCTAGCATCTACGGCGGTTCAGAATGTACAATCTACCAACAACTAATCCATCTAAAGGGCTTAGAATGCGTAATACACCAAAAACATAAACATCTACGAATGAAGAATATGATAACTGACATTCCTTCTTTGTTATGCAGTTTCAGTAGAACATAGCATATACTAAAGACCCATCCGTCTACCTTGGCAGAACATATCTTCTTAGTTTTAATGTTTTGTCTACGCTCGTGGGATTACGTTTCCACTGGTTAAACTAATGGAAAATTTGGTAGAATGTATCTTCTACCAACGGTTTATGAGCCACCATCCGAAAATCTAGGAAAATCTAAAGAATAATGGTTAGTAAATATTCTCTAAATATTTTTGTTTCCTTTTTTAATATTTTTTGCCATGAACGTGTTTAAGTTTCATATTTGGTATATATAACCTATTATATACTACCTTTTTTTATTATATGACAATATGATAACTTGGTTCAGTGGTTTATATGTCTAAAACCTCTATTAGTAACCCGAGTTCGAGTAATTACACTGCACATGTTTTCCTATTTTTCGTCCTTTTTTGCTGTTTATAACACTAATCCTTGAAGTTAACATCTTTGTAGAATTTAGTACGAAAAGTACTCAAAGGAAGCAATTAGCATCTTTGTGGAATTGTCGTGGTGAACTCATACGAGTGGTTTTATGATTCTTATATTGACGCAATTTATATTGACAGAATGGTCACACGGTTTCTGAACAACAAGATAACAATCAAACATGTCTCAACAACAAGAGCAAAGCAAAAAAAAATTTCCATACTTGTAATGTAAACAAGAGAAACCAATCACATAAAGAGAGGTTATCATATTCTCTCTGTAGTTAAACATGAAAAGGTAGCTCATGTTGTTGACCTCAGGACGAGCCTTCTTCAGCGACTCCCAAACTCGTTCAACCTCAGAAGCCTTTGAGATTCCAGCGTACAAGCTAATGAGAAAATGATGTGCGTGTCGGTTGTTAGGATTCATCTTCTCCTCCATGGTTCTCAGAGCTGACTCCGCCTTCTCGTAAAGACCAGCTTTATTATAGATCCCAGCCAAGCTAGAGAATGTATTCCAAGTGGTTTTAACTTCACAGTCTTTCCCCATCTCATCTATAACCTTCTCTAACCCTTCTAAATCATTCAAACTTCCACAGCTCTGCATCCATATAGAGTAAGTGATCTCACAAGGAAGTAAACCCCTCTGTTTCATCGCATCAACAAGCAGAGGAACCTTTTCTGGTTGACCTAACCGCATGTACATTGACATCATGTTGTTAAATGGCAACGAGTTGTTAACAAAGTTAAGCTCATCCATCTTCTCGAAATGAGACTTTGCCTTCTCTTCCTTGAGTTCCACACAATAACAGTTCATAAGAGCTCCATAAGTAGACTGATGATTCTTTGTCCATCCACTCAAAGATCTGAAATTTACCATCCAAAATGTGAATAAAAATGTAATCTTTCTTCTAAAATGACATTNCCTCCCTATCAGATCGATTTGCTTGTATGTTTCTTCTTCTCTTCATCACCGTCAATCCAACGAAGCTCGTATTCACGCCACCAGATGTGAAGTCATGTGAGAAGCTTTAGTAGAGGAAACAGAATACGAAATAAAACAAGAGAACTAAATAATAATAATATATTTGATACACATTTTGGGTCTAATACGAAGGATAAAACGGGATTATCATTATTGTTTATACTAAGTGGACAAAAATCTCAAGTATAATTCTAAGGGGACAATATGTTAATTTTTTTGTCCCTTTTTGGCAAATTTCCCAAAAAAAATGGAACAGAAGTTTAACAGTTCTGTTTCAGGTAGATCATGGTACTTCACATGTATTTATGAAAAAGAAACTAACTTACGATAGAGAACATAAAAATAAACATAACAATCCGTAATGCAAAGAAATGGATGTTACCAACAACGTCGTCAAAACCCTAGCTCGGTGGTGTCTTGTTTTACAAGCCATCATGATCTCATTCAACACCGTGGCTCTCAAGGAACCTGACTACGTAAACATGTACGTAACAATCCGTAATGCAATAACCGGGCTAATCCGCCCGGAAATCGTCTATCGATGCCAGTCTAAACGCAAAGACTATGGTTGGCATCGATCTACAAAACCAGTATTAGATGTCCCACATCGTTTATATAAATGATTCTTAGGTAATATATATGTGTATGGGCAAACCTCCACTCTTGAGCTAGCTTTTGGGTGTGAGTTAGGTCCATCACTAATATGGTATCAGAGTCAGGTTTGGCCTAGTATTATGGTTTCCCACATAAACAGTTTCCTAGTAATATATATGTGTATGGGCAAACCTCCACTCTTGAGCTAGCTTTTGGGTGTGAGTTAGGCCTATCACTAATAAACAGGAACTCAGTTTTCATTCCCAATAATTCTCATAAAGGGAGATACCGGCGATTCATATCTGTCATGTCTGGTCCGCCTTAGGAACAGCCACACTCGTGATTGAAAACACTTATCTCGATGCTGAGATGTGTCCTAAATCATCATGTGCTCATGAAGCGACACCAAAAGGGATCTTGTTTAGAGGCCTTGAATGGGATTTCAAAACCGTGTTTCCAAAACTCAAACCAGTTGAGTATCTAGAATTGCCGTGGACACCTTGGCCAAACAGAACATGAATTTTTCATCATTCTTTGTTTGTTTCCTTTTATGTTCATTCTAGTTACAGAAATTTTACTTTCATAATCATAAGCAGTTTGTCACATACAATCTACTCTATTGAAATAGAGTCATTCTTTTTATCTACTAATACAAGTTGTCATTTAAATTTAGACCATTTCTAGAGTGTTACAAATAATACAAGTCATATAGTTAACTGAACTGTATTACTTAAATTAAACCGGTGGTTATTTATGGGATATAGTCTTGGGCTTATTTTTGTTTTTAGAATAAATTATATGATTTGGTTTTTGGGCTTAATATTAAAGAAAAACTCCAAAAAACATTGAATAAACTTTCCATCTTAATGGATCAAAAAATCAATTATTTTTTCAGGCCCAAAAGGTATTTAAGATTTTTAACAAAACAAAATTGTCTATTATTAATCATTTATTTAAATCATGTACTTAAAAACATGCTAATGTATTTTTTATTTAAAATAAGAATCCCTTTTTTGATAAATTTCAATGGTAACTTTTATATAATATATTGTTTTATTTTTCTTAAATAATTTACTGATTTAAAAAAATATGTAAAGCAAAACCAAAAACTAAATTTAAAAACTAAAATCCAAAACCAAAAGTTTAAAACGCAGGTTATATTTTTGCTTTTCTTTATTTACAAAATAAAATATTGCAATTTTTTTTAAAAAAAAACTTTTGTCATCTTTTCAGTTTTAAATTAGATGTTCGATTATTTGGGATTTGTTTGTTGGTAATATCAGTTCAAACTAACTCAGCGGATCTAAAAATTAAAAAACTCAAACCAAAAGCTGAAATCAAAAATAGAAAATTAAAAACTAAAACCCAAAAAATCAAAATCTAAAACAAAATCTAAAAATAAAAATTGAAACTAAAACTAATGAAAAACAATCATCATCACAAATTTTGGTAAACTAATTTTATATCAAAACATTCTTTAAATTAAGAAAAAATTTCCGCGCTTTCAAGCACGGGTTAAAATCTAGTGTTAGTTTAAAGTTCCCTACATTTATGCGTTAGAGAAACCATTTTATTTTATTTTGTGCCGTTAATTATATCTACTATATTAAAACAGAGTCATTCCTTTTATCTACTGATATAAGTTGTCATTTAAATTTGGACCCTTTCTAAAATGTTACAAATAATATAAGTCATATAATTGATTGAACCGTATTACTTAAATTAAACCAACACAATTAATGTAAAAAGACGACCTTAATGTAAACTACCTTCAAAATATGGCAGGTATCTATGTGTATACCGAAAACACATATTTTTCCTACAAATATGGAATGTTCTAAACGAATATATATCATCAAAATATGGAATATGGAAATCAACTAATTATACTTAAATTAAATCAGTGGTTATTTATGAAATATAGTCTTGGGCTTACTTTTATTTTTTGAACAAATTATATAGTTTGGTTTTTGGGCTTAGTATTAAGAAAAAAACTCTAAAAACATTGAATAAAATTTTCACCTTAAAAGATCAAAAAATCAATTATTATTTTCAGACCCAAAAGGTATTTAATATTTTTAACAAAACAAAATTATCTATTAATCATTTGTTTAAATCATGTACTTTAAAACATGTTAATATTTTTTTATTCTAAATAACAATCACTTTGTTTTGATAAATTTCAATGATAACTTTTAATAATTTATTATTTTATTTTTCTTAAATAATTTACAGATTAAAAAATGTAAAGAAAAACCAAAAACCAAAAACCAAATCTAAAAACTAAAATCCAAAACCAAAAGCTGAAAACACATGTTATATTTTTTTGCTTTGTTTATTTACAAAATAAACTATTTTAAATTTTTTTTAAAAAAGTGTTGTCATCTTTTCAGTTTTGAATTAGATGTTCGATTATTTGAGATTTGTTTGTTAGTAATATTAGTTCAAACTAAATCAGCGGGTTTAAAAATTAAAAACCCAAACCAAAAACTGAAAATGAAAAGTAGAAACTTAAAAACTAAAAACTAAAAACCAAAATCTAAAAATAAAAACTGAAACTAAAAACTAATGAAAAATAATCATCACCACAAATTTTGGTGAACTGATTTTATATCAAAATATTATTTAAACTAAGACAAAACCCAATTATATAAATTTTTAATCATAAAAAATTTTCGCGCTTGAAAGCGCGTGTCAAAATCTAGTTAGTGTTTAAAGAGGCACACCAAAGCTGGATCGATTGAAAAGAACTTTAGGTTTATTCGCAGTAGAAGATGTAGGAGGAACATAGTTTGAGAGAACTATTCAAATTCTAGAAGATGATTTATGCAGGGAAGGATCAGACCAAAGCCATTCTCTTCTTTTGAGTTTCAGTAGGTAACTTTACGTTCGTTGCCAAACCAATAGCCTCCAGAAACCTAATGACATACCAAGTAACGTCGAGCTGCCACCACTCGAGTCCATGCCTAGCCGAGAACTGGAACGAATGATGATTGTTATGCCAACCCTCGCCAAGTGTTAAAATCGATACCCACCTGATTCATAACCAGTTTACTATGATTATTTAGTGAAACTCTTCCCATGTAAAGGTTCCAAAAAATAAATTATTGCCATGGAATTATATTTATAGACATTACTACCAACTGTTTTTAGATAAGTCAGGTGTGTTCTAAGCTCGTGTTCCCCATATATGGCTAACTGAGGTCCCCAAAAAGGTCAGGGGAAGTCGAGCCACAGTTGCCACACCCTGCCATCGTCAACTTCTCATAAATTAATTTCTTCTTTTATATTTTTGTAAGTATACCTTTTTGGATAAAAAAAGTTTTTAGTTTTGGGAAATCTATCCTTGCCTATTAGAGCATATCAGGTGTGTTTATATTAATAATTCTATATTTTAAAACATTTATATATAAATAAACTAATTAAATATAATTAAGTTATAGTTATTAAAAATGTTAGAAACAATAAATATATTAATATTTTTTAAGAAATATTTATTATATCTTTAAGGGAAAATCTCTCAAATAGATCTATTTAAGTTTTTTTACAAACATAGAACTCAAAAACTAAAATGACCAAAATATGATTTTTTATTTTTTATTTTAAAATTTTTAAGTTTTTTATCTTTTAAAATTTGAAATTCTACCCCCAAAACTCCATTCCTCAACTCTATAAAAAAGAGTATAGGATTAGTTAATCCAAAAGGTATAAGTGTATATTTACTTATTTTTGATCATACATTTAAGTTTATTTTGGTCATTTTTATTTTTAAGATTTATATTTGTGTCAAAAACATTTTTAGGTCTATCCTAGGTAATTTCTCTATCTTTAATATGAGTAAAAAAATTAAAACTCATTTATATCACTATATCAAATATCTATAACAAGAATAGTAATCTATATTATTAAAACCAAAATAATTTTGGGCACTGTTTGGAAATAAGAATAGCATGGTAAATGAAAATTATTAGGAAATATAGATAGTAGATTAAGTACTTCCTTTTATTTGCGCATTTAGCTATTGCATTTACAGTAAATTAAATATTTTTTTTGTATTTCTTTTTATATACAGATTCTGTCATTGCATTTATAATAATTTAAATTAATTAATTACAATGTTTTATGTATTTATGGTGAAAATAAAAAAAACACAAACTGAAATATATTATATATATTATATATCATTTTATTTAATTTAGTCAAATAAAAATATCATAAAACTAATGATAATTCCTAGAAAACTAATGTAAAAAATTAATTTTAGTATAATTAACAAAAACAACATGTTAATATATGAATTTTATAATTACATTAAATTTCATCAAGTTATAAAATTTATAATATAATATTATGTACAAATAAAAAAAATTACTATGGAATATTTTATATTATAAACTAATATATTTTACTCCATATGTAAACTACAAAATATAAAAATAAATATATAAATTTTTTTAATAAAATTAACTGTTTATGAATTTACGTTTAATATAAGTTAAATCAAACACCAGCACGAAAGTGTGGATTAAGCTCTAGTAAAGTATTATAAGTGAAATTAAAAGAGAAGTATATGTCCTTACACTCCTTACGATTCCCCAAACGAAGAAAGGCATGCCTCCACATACATAGAGGAGAAGCATCATAAGCCATTAGACCATCTGCAACAATGATTCTTAACACAAATCTTTAAGAAAAAAATTATTATAAAATTATGTAGGCTTCATTTCATCTATGTTTTTGTGCCAACAAAAACTCTTAAACTCCTTAGCTAAGGATTAGATTTGCTGAGCCTCTTAACTATTCATGGGCTCCACTTAAATAATCTAAAGTGTGATTGGTCAGTTTTTTTTTCTAAATCAAAAAAAAAATATATATAACTACTATTTTTAAGGATTTGTGCCTTGAGTACACCATTGTTGATGCCCTTAGATGCCAAACGAAGGTTCGGTGAAGAAACCTATAGAAGGGCTCCCTCACAAGGTCATTTGCATTCTCATATCCACCACACTACATCCAAGTTTTTATCACAAAAATAAACCATAAAAACTAAAATAATTAAAATAACATTTTTATATTGAAAATATGAAGTATTTTTTAAAAAAAAAAACTTGAAACTCTATCTTCAAAACCCCACTCCTCAACTCTAAACAAAAAAAATCAAGATTAGTTAACCAAAAGATTTAAGTGTATATTTACTTATTTTGATAAAATATTTAAGTTTTTTTGGTTATTTTTATTTTTAAGACCTAATATTTGTGATAAAAGATTTTTAGTTCTATCCTAAAAAAATTTCTTATAATATTAAAGAGTGTATTTTGGCATTGTATTTAAAATGTGTGGAAAAAGATAAAAAGCTCTATTAAATAATCATCTTCGAAATATATAAAAGTGAAACCTGGAAAGGAAGACCTCCGCCATAAGCAAACAGATACTCGAGCCATTTCGGTAGATCGGAACTGCGGTGAGAAAGATTCCTACGATAAGACAAGGGGACACAGATTCCAAAGATCACAATGAGCCAAAGGAAAAGCCTAAAAGCTGACCAGTTGAAGTGAAATGGAGCCAAGAGGCTTAGCAAGTGAACCCCATCGACTATGACTAACCTTTTCAGCGCCACAACCTCTGAAAAGGGAATTCTCCAGGAACTCTCAACGAGAACCGGTATGCCGTTTACAGCCACAAACGTCTGTTTCTTGTGGAACACGGAGCCTCCTCGTTTGTACAACGGAAATTTGTAGAGTTGGGTGTGTGATATTTTTTTATGAATGATATAAATTTGAATTCTAACGCTGCAGAATTATTGTTGATGGGTGAAAAAAATACTTTTTGAAGAGTTCGAAATATTTTTCTGAATAGTTTATAAACAATTACAATATTTTCTGAATGATTTAAGGGCTCATAATTATTTTTTTAAGGATTCAAAATTATTCGAAAACCTTTCTGAAAATATATGGAATCTTTAGAAATCAATTTTGAACCTTTCAAAATTTTCAATCTAAATGTACATAATCTTTTAAAATATCTAACTATACTAAAAGCACGATATCAAACTCTCTAAGTGCGTCCACCGCAGCTAAAAAAATCAACATATTACAAAGCTTTAGATTGACACATCAGCTCCACGTACCCTATTTCTTCTTAAACAAGCCGATGAAAGATTTAACTCCGTTCAAACCAATCGTCTCTTCACCTTTATTTTTGTCATTCACTTGCATCTTTTAATTATAGAGTGTCTGTCTCCCTCTCCACTTCAAATCCCTAAATCCCCATGCATCACCATAGTATTCCAGTGTCTCCGTCAACGACTCCACATACCGAAAAACAAAACCCACCGCATACAAAAAAATCTACACAGACAAAAAGGAACTTATTTTGGTAGTATCATATTTTGTTTATAATATACAATTTTTATTAGTTTCTGTTTGTAGCTAGGAGAAAACAAAAGCTAAGAATCATGAACAGAGAAGAGTTGAAGATTTTAATGGACAGATGATGTGCTCTGGGAATCATAGCAAGGATTCTCAGTACCATAGCCTGGATTGCTTCTTTGACAGGTTCTAATATGATCATTTCACTTTGGTCACACTTTGGGTTTGTTGATTTTTGAAATTATTTGATTTTCATTAGTTATGTGTTTTGATTTAGGTCGGCCTCTAAATGTATAGCGTCTCCATTTAGATCCGACGTGGGTTGTTGGTTCGATGAGTCTCTGAGAACTCAAGAAGTGCGATTGGAGGTAGGCTTTCTGAATATCTTTGGTCAGTGTCAAGTTTCTTGATCTCTTATGGATGCAGTTTTAATAGCTTTTGGTATAAACAAGTGACATTGAAACTTTCAGGATATTACTGTCATGTCTATGTGGATATGCTGTACAGCCTGCATATGCTGAAAATATGTGGAACGAGGAACTCAATAAACAGCTCGATACTGAGGATGTTGATTTGTATGGGATTCTTGAAGAAACAACAAGGCGTGGAATGTCATTTGATGAGTTACTAACCATAATCCATAATTTAAATATCTATAAAATCTCTGTAATATATGGGTACATAATAGGTCTGGACTGGTTTGATTATTTAGGACTCAAAAAAGACTTGATATAACTAACCTCCCCCCCCCCCGAATATTGAAACACAAAAAATATACCCAAAACCTCAAACAAATACCCAAAAGATCCAAAATGAACGGATATTAACTCCAATTACCCTCTACCCTCCTAAATGAATTCTCACTATCCCCTCCCTATTCTCACTATCCCTTTTCCCTTGTGCTTCCCAAACTAGCCTCATATTTATTTTCCCCAATTAAATTCCCAATTAAATTCTCCCCCATAAATCCAACAACCTTAACCAATAAAAATTAATGTGGCCCACCTATTTCTTCTTCCTCGTGAGACTCCTCTCTTCCTCCCTCCTCTATTGGCGATTTGAAGCTTCCAAAACAGAGGTAATTCTTGCTTTTTTTTGATGATTTTTGTTGTGAAATAACATTTAAATATCATGTATATCTAGTCTAGTTTGAAAAAAAGAAGATCCGACGATAATTATGAAATATTTCACATTTTTTTCAAAACTGTTTTGATAGATTTTAAGTATAATTTATGTTTGTTTTGATGATACTATGTGTGTAATTTAAGTTAAGATGAATTATACATCATGGGCAATGTATAATCCTAACAATATCGTCCTAAAAAACGGATTAGTTAGTGGAAGGATAATTTCTGGATATTACTGAGATAACTAGGTAATTTCTGGGTATAACTGAAATAACTAGTATTACTGAGATAACTATGTATTACTGAGATTACTAAACAAAAGTTTTACTGGAATAACTAGTATTACTATATAACTATGTATAATACTGAAATAAAATAGTATTAGTAAGAGAACATTGTACGGTGATAAATCTAATGATATTCCATTTTATTTCAGGAAGAATGCAAAATCCGCATTGCACAATCATT
>CAKOAT010141154.1:0-73927 GCA_932364175.1 Eruca vesicaria subsp. sativa | reverse complement strand
TCATCATAAGATAGTCTAAGACCAGTGGAGACTAGATTCTCCTTGGGGGCTTCTTCTTGAAGAGTATAATTGTTATGAAGCTTATGTTGTCTTTGGATGTTAGTAATGCTTTCAGCTTCCCTTCCTCTTTTGTTAGACCGAATCATTGGAAGGAGATTCTCGTTAGAAAAATAGTTTACTGGATCAACAGTGCACCCACCTCCCACTTCACAAAAATAAAGGCATGATTCTCAGTTTCTTGTGTTGAATAATGTTATTGTTTAATAAACAAGAAACTTACTGTTTCCAAGCAAGTGAAGCTGATTAGATTGTGTGTTTGTCTGGTATTGCAACTGGTTCTCATTCATAAAAACTGGTGGTAGAGTGTTTACATAGTTTCTACTTGCCATCTTCTTTTACGAATGTGTATGTAAGATGGGAAAGTATTCTGACTTTCTCGGTTGAATTAGAGTACTAACAGAAGAAGAATGAATCCTGCAATTAAGGAAGAAAAAGTCATTAGCCAATGAAAAAAAAAAACCTAAATATCTGGAACTTTTGATTCAAAATACTAACCATAATTTACAAATAAGAGAAATGAAAACGAGATAATGCTGGATCAATTAATGAACAGATTTGGAGTTAAATACATGGTCAAAGAGAAGAAAATAAAAATGAAACAAGGAGAGATTATATATAACATTTTTAACCTAAATGACGATTAGGTTTCTGCCTGATAGAGAGATTTGATTGGTTCATAAGTCAAAGTTGCATATGGATATATACTTTTAGCTTATTATAAAGTAAATCTATGAAAACATGGAAAAATTACAAAACTTCATAGAACTATCTGTGACATATAAACATAAACCCTAATTTTCCAAAACTGAGAACAAGAAGAAGAGGAAATGAATATGTACCTTTTTCAGAAATCTCAACAGATTTAACAAACCCTAGTTTCCTCTCAGATCCTGCATGAAGAGAAAAAAATCAGATCATCATCAACTCATATAAAGAAGCTGGTCTCGTCTTGAAAATTTTGTTCTTAAAAAAACGGATAAAAGAAATATAGAGACGAACCGATGATTCAGGATCTTGACAGGAAAGAAGATGCCTTTGGTTGAGATGAAACGGCTATAGAAGAACAAGACTCTATTAAATTAAAGCCACAAGAAAAGATAAACAAATGTTATTTTTATTAAAGTAAAAGAAATCGAAAGGAATAAGACAAAAGAAAGAGGCAAAAGAAACGGAAGAAGAAGAAAGAAAGCAAATGAATGATGATGGTTTGTTTGTAAGCAATTTGAGCGGGTGCGATGGAGCGGGGACAGTGTGATGAAGATAGTGGGGGAAGTTGGTTGCCATTTTTTCGATATTTTTTTTTTTATAACATCTAACTTTATTAATTTCAAATCAATGTAACAGATTACATGAAACATAAATTTCAACAAATATATTGTGAAGAAAAACTTTTAATAGAGATAGCAATAACACGATGCTTCCTAACGCATTCGTAGGAAAGGCTGATTCGCTAGCTATTCCCCAGATCGTTCTTGGTCTTGTAAGATCTTTTCTGTGGCTTTCAATTCTTGTGAGTAAATGCCTTTTTTGAAACAGATCATTGGATGCGATCCATCTGTTACATCGCAATCCGTCCCAAACACTCCCGCTGCAGGAGATAACATACCTTGTTGAAACTGTCCATGGCATTGAAATCCTTTTGCTTTGAAAACAATAAATCCATACGTTCATCATATCTTCATCATATAAGCGCCTCAGCAGTTCTTCACTCCTCTTGAAACAATGATGATTATGACTCTTTAGAGATATTAAGACTCGTGAACAACCCACTTTGTTAATATCTTTCATAACCTTCCACTCAAAAGTCTTCCATTTTATATCTTCTCTATGAAACCCACCGTAGAGAATCTTCATCACTTTCATTATGGAATTACTGCAATCTTTCCAAAAATCCAACACATAGTGCATAAGACCAAAATTGGTTATTCCTGGATCCCAAATCCATTGATGAAAACCTAATCTCAATTGAAACCAACAAGTTTCAAGAGTCAAATAATGGAAACCGCATACATATATTGACAGCGGAAAGACACAGACACAATAATTCAAAGTTTGTTGTTGAATCATGGTCAGACAAAAACTCTCGTATAAAGAGACAAGAGGAATGATAATTGGAATATGAATCAACATATTCTACGCCTAATGTTATTGGAAAACTAAACAGAGAACAAAGAAAAACAAAGTAGAGAAGAGTACAGCCGACGCCGGAGTCGACGTCGGCCGGAAAACAGGAGATTTCGTAAAGTTGTATCTATCGCACTATAGATCGCCAAAGAAAACGAGAGGTTTTGACGGTTTTCTTGCGTTCCCATTTTTTCGATATTTATTTTGATTAACAAAACACTACACACTTCGTTTTTCTTTTCTTTTTTTTTTTAAATTTGAAAATAATAATGGTTGATAGGTAGTAAATGTAAACACCAAACAAAGATTCAAGAACCGTTGGTGCTGCTTTCTCGTCTTTTCTTTCGTCGTGAGTTGTGTTGTGTATCTTTCCCTTCTCATTACGCCAACTTTTCTGGTTTTACTATTCTTTTTCTCATTTTCTTTTTTTTTTTGGTTAAATCAGAAAGATAATAGGTTAAAATGACAAACGTATTATTTGTTTTAACGAAGATAACAAATTTATTTATTACGTAAATGACAAACATCTAAGGCACATATATACGAATTTTAAATAGACACTAGATTTTTACCCGCGCAACCGCGCGGGTGTTTGTTTTCGTTTATAGTTTTATAAACATGTTGTTTTCACTTGTAAATTGGTATATATTATAGTAATCACATATTTACGATATGTATAGTAAATGTTTTTCAAACATAATAATATTATATAATAAGTATTTTAATCAAATAGATTGTTTCAAATTTTCTATATTATACATGACTTTCAAACATGTGTTTGTTTCTTCTTCTATATTTTATTGTTTGTTAGATTAGTATTTCATTTTTAGATAAAGTACTATAAATAGAGCTTGGTTAAATATTAGTGTAATTTAATTTGCAAAGATAATATAAACTTCGAAGAAATTTTTGCTAAAAACTAAACTTATAGCTTCATAAATTAATATTATAAAAGTTTATTAAAAAGGAATTTTTTAAACAATTTCTTTTTTTTTAAACAATACAAATTTAAAAATTTACATCGAAATAAATTTATCTAATATATATAACGTGTAAATTTTGTTAAGGTATATAAATATTACATATTAATAATATGTGATTTTTGTTAATATATTCTGGATGCATTTAACTATTATTGACACATTTCCTTATAAATAATAGAATATTCCTAAATTTATATCTATTGACATATTTTGCGTGACTAAGTTGGAAGGTGTGGGGTAATTTACCAAAACAAAATTGTTAAGCATATTATAAGATATAATAATGATAATATTATTAGAGAGTTAATGTAACATAACTTTCTAGTAATAGTCCATTTTTAAAAAAATCACACATGAAATCAAGTCATGACTTCTGTTTTAATATATAAGATATATAAGGTATTTAAAATAAAATGTGTTAAGATGAATAAGTTTCACCTAAATAAACATTTAAGTCACATGGTTGATCCTGGGCATATGCGAGTAAAACATTAGATTATATCTCTCAGAGCAGGTTTATTACAGTTGCTTAAGGCAATTGTTTAGAGTATTTTATGATTAAAAGAAAAGGAACAGGGAAAAAAAGAGAAGAGATGTTGTTTAATTAAGCAATAGAAGGGTGTGTTGCTTCCTTTGCTTTTCATCTTTTGATGCTATTTTCTCTTTTTCTTTTCTCTACCCATTTAATTTTCTTTTCAGTGATCCACTTAAGCAACTTTCAAAAAAATTTAGCAATAAACATGCTCTTAACATCTTCAGAAAATTTTACAGACATAAACCTCTAAATTTATACAATTTTTAAAACTAAAATTTTCACTAGTTTTTTAAATTTCAAGACCGGTTCTGCTAAATCCACATACTAAAACATTGAATTCTTAAAATACTGACAAAAACTATGGAATATGATTAATTGCATTAGATATCTAAAACAATTATGTGACCGCGTTGGAGAACAATAGTTTATTGAAACCGAATGATTAATACAATGGCACCCGTACTGGCCATACACAATTGTATTTTGAAAAACATCATTCATAATCGCACACATGTCTAGTAATCAGACGATGATGAATGTCGACTACGATAGAGACTGATCGTTTTAAAAATGTATCAAAATATGGAATATATAATCACATCGACGATTATACATGTGGAATAATTCAAATTTAATTCTTCTCAAGTCAATACCAAGACGAGAAACATAAATAATTCAAACTATTCCACCGAAGAATAACACGGTTGTGAATGTATTTATGGTTTTATATAATGCAAAATATAAATGTGAATATGCAGAGAGAGTGATATGAATGGAGATAAAATAATATTAAAATAATCGTTTCACGTCAGATTCAAAGTCAGGACACGGATTCCAGAGTTAGTGGGGGTAAAATCATGACAGAAGAAGAGATTAGTCAACCACTCGGTATTTTGGTCTTTTTTTATCTGTCGAAATTCATGGGACGATAACAAAAGAAGACGGGATCAAATTAGAGAGAACATGTTCGCCGTAATCTCGGTGTGTTGGGAGGCAAAGTAGCCGTTTTAATTGTGAATAGGACCCATGCACCTGGTCGTTAGGCAAATATGCCGGGTAAGTTTTTTGGCGGGGAAGAAGCTTCTTTAACCCTTTAGTAGCTGTAGACCATATGACTTTCTGGAAAATTGGACGTAGCCGTAGCACGCCAGTTTGTGGAAGGAAACTCTTCTTTTTTAAGAGGAATAATCATTGTTGTTTTTTATTTTGAGAATAAGAGGAAAAGTTATTGTTATTAACTACAATATTCAATTATTCAATAATCAGTCGTAATGTTTGTATAAATGAATATGGAAAAAGGCAAATGATGACTTAGTGGACATGTTTTTGTTTATTTCGTCGACAACATAAAATAAAATAGGAACAAGTAATAATTTTAGCTGATAAACAATGATTTAGCCTATTCTTAGTATATAATATAAACTTTGAATAATTTTACTAAAACCTCATTATTGAAGAATTACTAGACTTCTAGCAACCTTCGTTAAAGAGGAATATCATCTATATGTGGGATGTTAAAAATATAAGAAAGCAAAAGGTTTTTCTAGTGGTTGCAACCACATCGATGCAGTCATCATATTATTATGTGTACTACAATTCTTTTGTAACACACGATATCCAACTAATATTTGGTTAAAGAATTGTAATGTTTATATAGTGCATAACCTTTGCTTTCCCTTCAAGTTTTTAAGTGAGATTCTCTATTAGTAGACTGGATCAGGTCTCTAACTTTTTTTTGGTGAATTTCTTGTACAAACGAAAACTGACTTGGATAACCTCAAATTCAAGGAAGGTAAGAAACCTTGCACCTTAATTTATTTCAGAAACTAATTTGATTCCAAGTCACGATGATAATTTGCGTCTACCATATTGTAGTCATATGTTGATGCAAAGTTTACTAAAACGGTGATGTTTCTCTTTACCTAGCCAGACTAGTATTGTTTAGTCGTGTTACATGTACATATCATCTTCTTAATATTAGAATTGGTAAAATAATATTTCCATATATTTAGCTTTGTTCAACTGTTCACACCACTAAATATTTTTACCATTTTAATCCTTGTAATAGTCTATATTTTGCCTATGAATTGTTTGAATCTCAGCTTGCCATGGTTGACCTCAATAAAACTGCAATATTACGTTAGTATGAAGATCAAAAGCTCTATATATCATCTCGGTTTTTTTGGAATGAATTTCTCAGTTGGGCAATACCATAATCTTGAAGCTCATCTGTTAAAGAATCTTGAACTATGGAACATTATAGAGTAGTTCCAGCAATTGCGCAAGAGTTGAAGCTTGGTAGGTAGACTTAAGCCCACTAATTAAATTCATAAACATACATACGTAGGTCACAGGAACCAAATAACAAACACTATCCTCTAAATTTGCGAAGAGCTTCATATATAGCTCAACTTTCAAGTTGCCTCTACGAGGGACCAGTGATCATTATTGTGACATGTTTGGATGCATATACCGATCTAGGGTTCTTGCATATATGAAGAAGCGGGATTCATATTAAATTCTAGTTCAGTTAAACCGTATATGATAAACTTTCAGTTTGGTTTAGAACAATTCGATTCTCTTACAATCATTTAGTAGGACCGATCAAAGCAAATGAGAATAAAGTTTTGGAATGGGTATGGTTCACATTTTAAAATTCAATGTTTAGACGAACTAAATTAGATTAGCCAAAATTTGGTTCGTCCGGTAATTAGTTTTGAATTTCACTTTACCCGTTTAAATAAACCGACAAAAACGCTAACTAAAGTTTGGTTAGTGAGAAAAAAAACAAAGTTAACTGCGAAGTCATAGTCAAAAAGTTAATTCAACTAAAAATAAATATCGTGATAAAGTGCAGATAGAGAAACTATCTTTTGGATGATAGAGAATCTATCTTTTGGATCCTCTCCTGTGTTTTTAGCCCTTCACTTGGATCTCTCTTGGATAAGTCATTAAACACAATCCCCACGTCTATGCATGTATATCTAACTTGTTACAAAAAATATCTTCATGCATGTTTTGTTCCTTTTCGTTATAAATCATCATAATTCTCTTCCAAAGTTCTTGGATTTGTCTCAATTGGAGATCTACGACAAAGAAGAAGACGGATCTTCAAAACAGAAGACAAAAATGTGTACCTCTCATCATGATGATATATCACAACACAAACTCCCTTGTCTCCATTGCGACCCACACTCATACATTCACATGGTACACACACATACATACATACATACACCGTTTATGCGTCTTTTGTTTGAGGTAACAATCCTCACCATTAGTAGTTTTGATTTTGTTTAGGTTCAGAATATGATAGAGAGGTGTATCATACTCCGTATGAGTCGCGACGAATGCGTCAAGGCGTTAGACCGCCACGCAAGCATTCTACCACTCGTTACACTCACCGGTTAGTCTTTATAACCATTACACATAAATAGCCTATGACTTGTTCACAATCTATAAATCAAAATTGTTTTTAGGGTTTGTTAAAAGAGTTCCAAAATGGTATTTAGGTTTCAGTCTCGCGACAAGAAAAGGTATATGGAGATTTTAAAGAAATTTAGTGGAAATATTCTGAAGATTCTTGAATCATGATAGCTCTTTTTTTAACAGATAATAAAATTATAGAAGTCACAAATGTTTATGCAGCTCTTCGGCTATATATATATTCCATGCTTATATCGAGCAAGTGTGCTACAAATTTTAAAATAATAATAAAAAGTTTTTATTTTGGTTGCAGTTTGGAGAGGACTTGAGAGGGAAAATAAGGAGTTCTTTGAAACGTATGAGCATTCCTTATCTCCTGAGCCATTTCTCAAGTAAGATTTTCGAAGATCATCATATCATATGTGTGCCAGTGTGTGTATTTCAATTGTGAATACATTTCAATTTAATGTATCAGCTAAATTATCCACCAAATCTCAAAACACAATGCTGTTTGTAATGATTTTCACGAAGACTTTTTTTTTTGTTTTGGTTGCTTTCTTGTTTTGTTTATGGAATCAACATTATCAGGCCGATATGTTCGGAGATCACCGAGGCTGGCGAGAAGGATACAACAGTGAAGACTTTGCCTTAGGCTTCTAGATTTATATGAGAAAAAAAACTTCAAGTTTATATATATGTAGACGCTAGTCTTAGGCTATCATACATATTGCTAAAGATGAAACATGATCATGCTATCACATGTAGACCTTTTTTTTGTTTTTTTTTTATATTAAAGCGTTCTCTAAATTTTATTATTAACATTGGTTAATTATAAATAACAAACTATGAGAAATATTACAAGCATTCTCTAATTAGATTAAGCAGACAAGTTTTTCTTGTGTAATCTATATTGCGTTCTCTAATTAAATTAAGCACAAGTTTTTCTTGTGTAATCTATATTGCGTTCTCTAATTAGATTAAGCAGAAAAGTTTTTGTTGTGTAGTCTCTATATATTTAGCGTTGCTTATTTAGATAGAGTCTATATCCCTCCTTAAACACACACATTAAAAGCTTCTCCAACTAGAGTACTGGTTAAGAACAAATACAAAACCGAAGAAACAAATTACCTTAAACCGAACATAACCGAGTGTGTAACAAATAATTGAGATGTCTGAACATAACCGAGACTCCGGTTTAGATCGAATAAAAAAAACATCTGCGCAACGACAAAAGGTGTCGACTTTCATCTTCAAAAGTCAAACGAACTAATAAAATCCCGACAAAGATCTTTCCTTTTTTCTCTTCTGGTTCTCTGAAGGGATCTCAGCATCTCAGATGCGGTAGAGAATCTTTTCTCAATTACAAGAACAAAAAGGGTATCTCGTAATCCTCTGTTCTGTTCTGTTACTATTTTTATAATCTGGTTAATATTAGTGATAATGTTCTTGTTCTGTTTTTAATTGAATCTTATTATTAGGACTCTATTGACTTAAAGCCATGGCTGCTGACACAACATCCTTAAGTTACTGGCTGAATTGGAGGGTCTTCCTCTGTGCATTAATCCTCTTAGCTCCATTAGTGTTAGCAGCGTTTCTCATAAGGAGATACGAAGGCAAAAGAAGAGAAGGAGAATCTCCAGGGACATTGTACAAAGACGAAGCTTGGACCACGTGTCTTAAAACAGTCCACCCTCGTTGGTTGCTTGCCTTTAGAGTATTCTCATTTGTTGCAATGCTGTCTCTACTCATTGCTGATGTTGTTCGCATTAGAGGCGGCGTGTTTTACTTCTATACTCAGTGAGTTTTCTTTTTTTAAAAATTGTGTTCTTACTTGTGAATCTTTGCAAATGAGTGATAAAGATTCAATCTTTGTTGGTGATGAAACAGGTGGACGTTTACTCTTGTCACACTCTACTTTGGGGTATGTGTTGTCTTTGAAGTTATAGTCTTAGTTTTCAGAAACTTACTAAAGCTTTTTTGTACAATAGTATGGTTCGTTGTTATCTATTTACGGATGCTACATCTACAATAAAGAAGGTGGTGAGAGTTATACTTATACAAGTATAGGTGATGCGGAACAAGGAACTTATACACCACCTATCATCTTTGAAGAGGCAGTGAATACCGCGAAACCTTGTGGTAATACACATTCAGAAGCACCTTTGCGTGAAGCAGCTGGTTTTTGGGTTTACATCTTTCAAGTTCTGTTCCAAGTAAGTCTATTCTAAATCATCTTGTTATGAGAGAAGAAAACTGTACCAACTCTTGTAACAGACTTGTGCAGGTGCTGTTGTGCTAACAGATATCGTGTTTTGGGGATTAATCTACCCGTTTACTAAAGGTTACAGACTGACTTTTGTAAGTTCTGGCTCTTCTACTGTTTTGATATGTTCTTCACTGAGTCAACAATGAATATGTTTTAATCTCTCTCATATGTGTTTATTTTCGTTGGCAGCTCCGTGTTTGTATGCATTCTCTCAACGCAGTTTTTCTCCTCGGTGACACATGTCTCAACTCTTTGGTAACTACTCTTTCAAAAACTGGCCAATGGATACACGGAGTCTCCTGATTTTTATAACCTAACAGAAACTTTCTTTCCTCTTCATCATCCAGCGATTCCCATTGTTCCGTATCTCTTACTTTGCATTTTGGAGCTGCATTTTCGTGGCTTACCAATGGATTATTCATGCTTTCAGCAACTTATGGTACACACTTCTTCTGTCTTCTCATCTTCATAGAAGCTAAAGTTTCCATCAAAATTACGATTTAAGTATGAAGTCTTCTTAACAATATACACACAGTGTGTCAATTATCTTTTAGAGTTGTTAACTTGTTAAGGGAACTTGTTTTGCAGGTGGCCATACCAATTTCTTGATCTGTCGTCGCCGTATGCACCCTTGTGGTATGTTCACAAACTCTTTCACACTTAGTATGGAAAGAGAGACACTTATTGTGTTCTTTTTACTAATGTTTTTTTGGTGCAGGTACTTGGGAGTGGCATTGGTGCATATACCATGCTTCGCCGTCTTTGCTTCGATCATAAAGCTGAAGAATTCTTTGCTCGAGCGTCACAGCTCGTGATTGGTTTGGGTTCCCTCTTCTATCTGTTGAGACACATGAGGACTCGATGGCCAAAGTCAAAGAAACTCGAACCCTATTTGTGGATAATAAGACTAAGCCAGAAGATAGAGTAAGCCCAAGGTATCTTAAGTTTTCAACTACAGTCCAAAGGTTCATTGAGATCTTGACGTCTTTTGTTTACTTAAACATGTTACTCTTGGATGTAGTTCACTTGTTGTAAAGATGGCTTCACAAAACTAATAATAACTTGAAAACTAATTTGGTTAGATGTTATGTTATAACAAATCATAATGGTTGAAGAAGGTGAAACTTTGGTTTGCAAGTTAGCTGGTACATACTCTGAAAATGAATGAACAACTGAACATCCACCAGCTCTTTTCACCGAGGAGTAGCTGCAAAGTCTTGCAAATATATGTTCAGTCTTAATAGTTATTTTAACATATAGTATATTATGAAGTAAAACAGATCATTGAAAGTTGCTACTATAAATAGTAAATACAAAAGTCCTTATTGGTGTGCTAACAACCGAACCTGTGAAGCTACACATTCTCTCACTCTATTCATTTCTCTCAACGGTAAAGATCTCCATTTTTTTTCAGGGATCTCTGTTTCTTCTTCATTCCTTTCCATCATAAAGATAAATTCTAAGTTGAGGTTCTGTTTCTTCCAGGTGAAGACAATATTCTTACAAACTGGTGCTTCACTGAGACCTAAGGTATGTGCACCTCTCGTGTAAAATCTAATATCATTATGAACATGCCATATTATCGTGACTTCAGTTAGTAACATTTTTCCAAATACAGATCAAAGCAGAAATTGAAGAGTTTATCAAAGTCATTTTCACTCTATTCCAAGGTATGTTAAACCATATCTGAACCTTGATACACATCAAACACACATATACTGTAATATAACCTAAGCTTGGTGGCACATGATTAAGCCCTTGAAATTGCAGCTGGGTAGACATTGAGTTTCCTATGTCATTTGGAAGAGTAATGAGTCCCACTGAAAGCTTCATCCATGGATTAGATGAGAAAGTATCATCGTCTAAAAAGTCTGTCTCCTTCATTGTTCTTTTGAACTAGTAAAGAGATTATTACTATGCTCCTTTTGTGGTTGCAGACAAGTGCGTCCTTGAAGTTTACCGTTCTGAATCCCACGGGGAGCAACCAAAGAAGATCAGGTTTTGCAGTACTCCAGAGCTGTAATCGATGTACTATTCAGTTGTTATTTTTTACTCCTTCCATAAGACTATTTGTTTCATGTTGCTGATGAGTAATAAAAACACAATACTGCAGTGTGCTACAGCAAACCCTGTGGAAAAAGCAGAGCTCTTGTGATTGGAGTTGGGATTGCCAACTTCACTGATGTATCTGCAAGGAAGCAATCCATATTACATCACAGCCGCAGCATAAGCTTCTCTCTCAGTACCTTCAGTTCCATATGTACTTTACCAAAACCGCCTGTTTCTTTAAAGCCTCTATATATCTACTTTATGTTTAAGTCTTGAAAACTCTTATGGTTTGTCTCTCTTTCAGATTCTTATCATCAGGATCAGGAACTTTAAATTAAATCGATATAAAGACTCGAGAGCAAACATTGTCCGCTTTTTTTATTCCCAAGAACAGAAAAGAAAAACACACACACACACACACACAAGACGATATAATATCACAATAATCTTTCTTACTGGTACAGAAGTATCAAAAGATGATTTCATACGGTACAAACTAAACCTTAAAGAACTCAAGATTTATATTACAACCGATATCAAATCAATAAAACTCGAAACACACACGAGCCTGATGCCGATATATGACTTGCCGTTTTTGCCATTACCATAAGCATAACTTTTTGTTGTTGTTGTTGTCTCCTTACTTCTCATGGCCAAGCTAAACAAACTGTTGGGGAAATGTTTTAAAGTGAGGCTCCTGGCTCTGTCTCCTCCTTTAATGGCTCCTTCTGCATCTTTTCTGGTGATGCCTCTCCGGCTAAGAAAAGGTTTCTCATTCCCTTGACGACTTTTTTTATAGGTTTTTTTTTTTTTGATGAGTGGGTGAGATCTCTATCTTCAAGGGCTACTATATATATAGATATATTAGCTGGGATGGTGATTTTATTATTTGGAAGGTGGAGGTGATGATGACTATTGGATAATGACATCGTATGTTTGGTCCAAGTCATAGTCCAACTCAGAGTTTCCCACTTACTTCCTTTTTGTCAAAGCAAATATTCGGTTTGAGCCGTTAAAAGTTTGGTGCTGCATCATCGCACTCGTGGAAATAAAATAAAGTTGCTAGATTCTCATGTTTGTTTGAAATGACAGTTGTCCTTTTTTGGATTATTTCTGAAAGAAATAAAGGTATGTTGTATCATTTGTAAATGCAAGTGTAATTCTGAAAGTTTTTAGTAAATGGATCATATACAAAGCAAAATGGTTGGTTCCGCATCTTTTGGTCATATGCAAATATGGCAATCATGCAAAATGGTTGTGCTTATTAAGTCATAACCATACTCAAAAGTTTTGCTAAAACGTGAGAGTTTATCCGAGTTTGTGGTATACTTTTTATGTTTATAATAAATATTCTTTAGAAGAACAAAAACAATTTGTGAAAGGACCAATGGTCGTACGTTGTTGTTTATTTAAGCAAATTGTGCGTTCCTTGTATGATTCCATATTTTTTTGTTATGCATGTATATTGTACCAAACAATTGCTATTTAGATAATGCATAGTTTCATTATGTAACCAAAATCCATCCTATAAACTTCGGTGGAATGAGAAAAGGGAAGTGTTTAGTGGTAGACCAAGGAGATCATCGGAGTCGTCGAGTCCCCTCACTAGACAGATCGGAGAAACTCTCCAAATTGGTGGAGCAAGATTTGTATTTATATTGTCACCAAGTTTTGTTGTTGGTTTTGTTTGATGGATATAGTTTTTGGGCTCTAAGAGTCAACTCTACACAATTACTGACTATGTAGCTCATATATGCAACCATTTATATATACATCTATTAAGTTAAAATTTTAACGTTGTACACAATTAATATATACTTTAATTTTTTGATATGCATTATTCTGATACAAACATCTAAATAGTGACTTCTTTAGTAATATATATATATATATAAAATAAACATATAATTAATGTAGTTAAGTATGTAATTGTTTAGATTATTTGTTAAGTATATTTTGACTAAAATCCAATACTTACTTTTTTTTGTCAGCTCTAAAATCTAACACTTCTGTTAACGTCTACAATATTTGTTAACAGCGAACACATTTATTAACGCGAAGCGTAAAAATAATTGTTAACAACTAACACTTCTGTTAACGTCTACAATATTTGTTAACTGCTAACACGACGTCGAATCTAAAACCCAGAAAATTGATATCATCAAAAAATTGAGGATTCAAAGCCACTTATGAAAAAATAATGAAATTTAAAATTTAATTGTATATAAAATGATAGAGATTTGTAAAATAATTAGGGATTGAAGAGAAAAAAGGTAAAAAAAATTGAGGATTCAAAGCCACTTATGAAAAAATAATGAAATTTAAAATTTAATTGTATATAGAATGATAGAGATTTGTAAAATAATTAGGGATTAAAGAGCAAAAAAAATGAAAGATGTCAAGGAGAGGAGAGAGAGTGTAGAGAAGGGCATAATGGTCCAAAGAAAAACAACAATCAAATCATGGTTATTTTACTAATTATAGATGTCAAATAGGGTACTTTAGCCAATTATCTCTTCTAAAAAAAAGAAGAAATGGGCCGATGACATAGTAAACTTATAAATATTTTTCACAAGCATGATTTATAGCTAATCCTTTAACACTTTTTATTATTCGGAGTTTATTCTTCCGCATGCCAGTTTTGTTTATAGAGTTCTTGTTTTAGGAGGTGGGATTGACGTGACAATGAAGAACAAAGCTCAAATTTTCCTTCCTAAACAGGTAACTTCCCAAAACGTTGACTTATAAAGTATGTAAACAAAACTCTAATGTATAATTAATGAGCCACTTTTTGATCAGTTTGTATAAATGGTGGGCGGTATACTCTCTACGTATGTCCTGTATACCAGTAATCTCTTATTATTTGCTTTATATTTTCTAGTTTTGTCCTTTTTTTTTTAAAAAAAAAAAGAGTTTTGCTCATCGACATTATTTGATATTAACCACAAGGTGGTGGTGTAATGGTAGGCGAGCTTCGGGACAATCCGGGTTCGAAGGCACCCCATTACATTTCACTTTGTAGCCACACGGATATGGATTATTGCTTTCGAACCATTTGAATGCCTAGGAAAGAGTCTATCTGTGGGTTGTACCTCCACCCGGAGATTAGATCTGTGTCTTTAGTAGACCCGGATTTAATCATTTGTTTTATAAAAAAAAGAAATTATTTGATATTCAAAAATATATAACATGAGTTGGACGAATATCTTTATAATACACTGTACTTACCTAGTCTACAATAATAAGAAGTCAAGTCTAAATGGTTAGAATATGAATAACATGAAGCGAAAAAAGTTGGTATATGACAACAGTTGTTTTTTTGTGAGTGAATAGTTATTTCATACAAATACATACATTTCTCGTTGTTTCATATATGACGATGTAATACGTAGTGAATTATATAGAAACACCATCGTGTTTGGAAAAAGTGGACGGCTGTTAGGGCCAAGGGGCATAACCGCATAGTGGTGAACACTGAACAACAATGGATTAACCAAATTATCAATCAATAAAATACTGTAAAATAATAGAAATAACTTTGCATGCACGAACTGCCAAAAGAAACATGAATTTTGAAGCTAACCAAAAAAACCATAAAATTTTCATTGACTTCAATTAATAATGTTTTCGTTGACTTGTCAATTTAGTATACCGTGAGCAAATTTAACATCGTTTATTGTTAGCATTAGATGAAACGATGTCGTTTTACATAATTTGAAATAAAAAGAAGTAGACTACCAGAATCAAACTCGTGTTAATTGGGTCCAACGGACCGGTATATTACCATTGTGCTAGTGGCACTTTCAATGGAGTTACCAACACATTTAATTTTATTTGGTATTGATTGAATATAAAAAAAATTCTCTAAAAACTTAAAAAATCTTAATATTTCCAAAAAAAATTGAAGAAATAAAGATTTTTTTTATTAAATTAGTTTTGCAATTAAAATTAAAAATATTTTTTTTCTTTAAAAAAAATTAAAAGTCTTCCAAAATTTTCAATTTTATTAAAAACAATTTCTGAAATTGAGATTAATTATACACACAAAAGATACCCACATATTAAAATTAAATAAAAATGCTTAAAATACATTGTACCCATTATGAGTGAGATTTTAATTTTTAGCTGATAATTGTAACTTAATTTTTTGATTTTTCTTTTAATTTTTATTTTTTTGGAATTTAAAAAAATGAAAATATTGGAAGATGTTTGATTTTTTAGGAAAAAATTACATTATTTTTTATTTTAATTTCAAACTTAATTTTATAAAAAAAATCTTTATTTTCCAATTTTTGGAATTTTAAAGATATTTTTAAGTTTTTAGAGATTTCTTTTTATATTCAATCAGTACCAAATAAAATTAAACGTGTTAGTAATTACATTGAAAGTGCCATTAGCCCAGTGGTAAAATACCTTACCATTTGTTCAAACAACCTGAGTTTGAATTTGGGGATCTACTTGTTTTTATTTTCATCTCATTTGAAAACGACGTCGTTTCATTTAGCGCCAACAATAAACGAAGTTTTAACTGTGGCTTCACGGTATGCTAATATGGCCAGTCAATTTTAAGTTGCTTAATAAACTAAAAAAGTAAACAAAAGTACATATTTTGGTCAGGTTCGAATATAAGTTTTTTCTGGCAATTCGTGCAAAGTTCGTGCTTTTTTGGTCGAATTTTCAATAATATATCACTTTTCATTCATCTATTTAAGTTCCTTCTACAACATCATAGGATACAAAACTTAAATCTTATTATGCTTCATCTGCGCTTACTTTTCAAAGTCTTCAACAGATTTTCCCTGATACATTCCGATCTTCAATTTCATCATCTCACTCTTAGCTTCTTTAATCTCTTTCCCCCTCTCATTCACACTCTTCTCACAAATGGCTGCTTTCTTCGGCTTATCCTCCTTCTTTGAATCACCCTCCTTTGAATCCATTTTTTTTCTTTTTGATCTTTTCTTGCTTTCTGTTGTTGTGTATGTGACTATGTGTGACATATTTATAGGCTAAATATATTTGGTGTTTCTCTCTTTCTCGTATGAAACGAATCTTCGAGGTAGGACCCTCTAATTTATCTGAAACCCACTAAATTTATCAGAAATTATGAAATATTACATAAAATAAACTAAACTAAACATAGTATATACTTTAAATTTGAAATCTAAAAAATATATAGTTGTTGATCATATCAACTTAGTCTTTTAACAATTTTTCTATACAATCATGAAAATTTGTGTAAATCATTTCACAGAAATTGCTAGAACTTAATAAAGTTTTGAATAGGACTGGCAAAAAGAACCGAACCTAAAAATCCAAATCGAACCCGATCTGAGAAAAAAAACTCGAACCGATCAGAAACCAACATAAGTACCGAATAAATTTTGTTTTACGGTATTTAGGGTTTTGGGTTTTACCATTAGCAATTTCCTTGTGAACCAATCAAGAACAGGTGTGCTTTGATACCAACTGCTTTAAGTTCTCCTTTTTACATTCTCTCTTATGATCCTCAAAACAATGATATGAGAAAGATTGAAATCAAAGGTATACCGGACCACTGGTTTAATGGGGGACGAAGAAGATGACCTACATTTTGACGTCATGTTTATGGACCAGAGTGAGACCCAAATATATTTGTCTTATAAGAAGCAAAGAAGGTAACGCAACCTTCACACAATTGTTGTTCTTTAAAATTATTGAAGCAAGTAGTCTTTGTTCAGGAACAAAAAAATAAACGTATCTAGTTGGTAAATTTGATCCGAAGCCCTCGACTTAATCACAACAAATAAACATAATCGACACCAAGTACATTCTATATTTCCATTTGAATTGTGAGTTATGGATCAAACGTATACAAGTTTGATGCTAGTTTTTAGTAATTATCGTCTTGCTTAGGGCAGCAATTCCAAATTCATCATAACAATAATATAAAAGGAGAGTTTATAGTAAACAAATTTTGAATTCCTAACCATAGACTTTACACAGTAGATTATTAATCATTTGACACGAATAAAAGACAGATAGAAAATAATCTGATGCATTTATAAATTTTAAATGAAATGTAGTTGTTGTTTATACTAGTGTAGGAAAACAAAGAAAATAAGAACAATGCATCTATATCTATATATTAATGAATTGCCTAAAGAATTAAGGATCAACGTCAATGTAGTCAGAGCTGCTCAACTAGGAGAATGAGGAGCACGAGGAGATTGATTAGGGAGAGTCTGAGGAATCTTTCTAAAAACATGTTTCCTACAACGTTGGAAGATACTGTCATATATTAGATCAAACTGTACTCCAGCTCTCTCTCTATTCACTATGAATGTTATGTGATCTGCTTCCACTATCTTATAATACCTGCAATAACCAAAACAAAAGGTTCCACACTCAGTTTCCACTCTATGTAACATGTTATATAATATGTCCCACTCACCATATTCCAGGTTGTAACGTTTGGCACTCAGAGTCGCTCCTTATGAACCGGCTTGGATGCTCCATTGGTAGCCTCGGATGTGTCATTGATATTGTGTTCATCGCCCCATCGTTCTCTTGCCACTCCTCATCCCTTCATTCCATACCAAAACAGAGTAAAAACAGAGTAAAAACAGAGTAAAAATAGAGTAAAAATAGAGTAAAAATAGAGTAAAAACAGAGGATTAATCAAGAACTTCAAGAAGGAATGTTAAAGCTTGAATCATTTTTGAGTCTTGTTGTGTGTTACCTGTAGCCTTTATAGGGAGGAGAAACATCTTGTGGGAATCTCCATTGGCTCATCTGAAAGACACGGAGGAAGAGCATAGGGTGGATGCCAAGAACACCTGAAGGGATATTCATCCCCATGGTTCTGCGTGTGCGTTTAGTCGCGTAGCTGAAGTAGTAAGTGTTTGGGAATGTCTGGAGACTGGAGTTGAGACTTGTGGAGCCTTGTATCGTGAGATCAGGCAAGATCCAATCACCAGTAGCAAAAGGACCTGTGTTTCCGACAAGGCAATCAACTAAACCTCTAAAACCGGTTTTCTTCCAAGAGATGTTGAAGTGATCGAACCCGAAACTGTAGTAAGTCTTTAGCCATGATATGTCCAACCAATCATACATTATCACACCTATACGACAAAGCTGCAACAGAGATATTGGTTTCATGCTTATTCCATCTTCTGTCCTGTAATAGTTAACAAGAAGATTTTGAGATGAGAACACACATTTGCTTCCACATTATCTCAAAAGGCAGAAACTGACCTCATGCCATCTAAGTAAGTCCTGGTGGTACCATTGAAAGCTCCAGACAATGATGTCACACTAAGAACCCAATTCTCATTAGTTTCTTCAAACCCTTCAAATGCCTAACCATCACAGTTTCAGACATATGTATTAGCATCAATCATTAGACAGAGATTTTCAAACCAATAATACATTCAACTTCAAACCTTATCTGCAAGCATTTGCTGCAACACGCGTATAACTTGAGCACCAGCTGAATGCCCCACAAAATGAATAGGATGATCCTCATCCCATTCAGGGTATTGCCCTAAACACACACACACACATACACCAAAAGTTAGATTTACATTTCATTTGGATATATAAAGAAAAAGTTTCAGATGCAAAACCTAACCTTCTCTGTAGTCTCTTCCAAAACGAGAATGTCCACAAGCTTCACTATGCTCTTCTCCAAAATCAACTATTCCTCCTTTTAAGTAATAGAATAACTCCCTTGCCCTGAAACCCATTCTCATCATCAATAAATAAATGTGAATAAAAATCAATATAAATCAAGACCACATACCTATCATAAATGCTTGTTAAAGATCCCAAATCAGGAACAAGAACCCTCTCATCTTTCTTCTCAGCACCAGCAAAGTATGACAAGCCTCCTAATCTCTGATCACAACAAGAACAAACCTCAAAACCAAGAATCTAATAAAAAAACAATATTAAAGTTTTTGCATTACCCCTTTGCCAAAACCAAAGATCCCATGAACCAATACAATAGGAGGCAGACCTTCAACATTGCTTTGACTTTGATAATCGTCGTTGACATCCACATTTGACTTTAAAAAGTAATCATTAACGTTCTTAGAAATATCTCCCGCCACGGCGGTGCTGAATATATAAAACGCGTAAAGCAAATGCACCATAGCGCTCACGAAGAGCTCAGCGAGTTCAAGAGAAGTCACCATCCATAACTTTATCATCTTCTTCTTCTCTTTCTCTCAAGATAAGAAATGAAAATGCAGAGAGACCCTCGTGAGTATTTCTTCAAAAGAACATTGAAAGAATGATTCTGTGTCAAGAAATGAGAAAACTTTGAATATTCCCGAGAAAGTGGCGTCGTCTCTCTTATTGAACAATTTTTGTTTCTGGAAAATTATTTGTCATCCACTTGTAGCTGCCCACCTCTCACCAAACAACTATTACAGAACATTAGAATAGTATGATTTATTGACCAAAAATATGAATTATGGACCAAGAAAACAATAAAACATTTTCGAATTTACAATTCTTTTAGCTCTGTGGCGCCATCTGTATGAGTCTTGACCTCTCCTAGTTTCCGTAATATTTTGTAATTTCAAGACCCACTACAGTTTTGAATAAATACATAATAAAAATTAAATTCTCAGCTTTAATGGTTATTTATTATTATTATTTTGGTGGATTGTGATTGGTTAAGACAAACGGCGAAGTTCGCTGGATCGGTGCTGGAAGGTTGGTTAATAATTTCCCAACTGCTTCTTCTGCTTTGATGTGTAACCTTATCCGGTTAATTATATAACGTATCATCTGTTAAAAGCGGTAATTTAGTTTACTCTAGCTTTCTAAAATAAGAAATTAAATCATATGGGTGATAAAATTATCACATTTAATTCCATATCCACAAGTTATTAGTAGGAAAATGGATAACATTATGAAACAATCACGCAAATGATGCCTTTTTCAAAGAAAAAAAATCACGCAAATGTACATGACTACTGCAAATTAGGTGTTTTGGGACTACAAGTTTTCATTTGTATATCTTAGCATATAAATAGTTATTCCATCCAAAACATATTTTAAAATATGGTTTAAATTTACTAAAAACTACCAATTAAATCGCTATATTTAGTCACCAAATGATATTTATTTATTTTATGAATAGTAGAAGTTTTTAAAGCAAGTATGGATTCACAAGAAGGATAATTATATGAAAATAAGTTAATTAATCACACCAGTCATAGCATTTTTTTGGTGTTTTATGCGTTTGATTAGAGAATGGGAATAGAAAAGAAGGTAGTCTCATGTGGAGGTTAAGTATAATTGTGGACTCTGTTGGCGGTAGAGAAGGTTTTTGTTCTGTATAATGTGGAAGTGATTGAGGAACTAATGCACATGGCTTGTAGGTTCTTTTTTAAAGAACTCAACTAGATTTTGATCCGCGCTTGAAAAGCGCGGAAATATTTTATGATTAAAATTTTATATAATTGAGTTTTGTCTTAATTTAAAAAATATTTTGATATAAAACCAGTTCACCAAAATTTGTGGGGATGATTGTTTTTCATTAGCTTTTAGTTTCAATTTTTATTTTTAGATTTTGGTTTTTGGTTTTTAGTTTTTAAGTTTCTACTTTTCATTTTCAGTTTTTGGTTTGGGTTTTTAATTTTTAAACCCGCTGAATTAGTTTGAACTGATATTACCAACTAACAAATCTCAAATAATCGAACATCTAATTTAAAACTGAAAAGATGACAATAAATTTAGAAAAAACATTTTGAAATAGTTTCTTTTGTAAATAAATAGAGAAAAAAATAATAACATGTGTTTTCAGCTTTTGGTTTTGAATTTGAGTTTTTAGATTTGGTTTTTGGTTTTGCTTTACATTTTTTAATCAGTAAATTATTTAAGAAAAATAAAACAATAAATTATTTAAAAGTTACCATTGAAATTTATCAAAACAAAGTGATTGTTATTTAAAATAAAAATATATATTAACATGTTTTAAAGTACATGATTTAAATAAATGATTAATAATAGATAATTTTATTTTGTTAAAAATATTAAATACCTTTTGGGTCTGAAAATAATAATTGATTCTTTGATCTTTTAAAGTGAAAAGTTTATTCAATGTTTTTTGGAATTTTTTTCTTAATACTAAGCCCAAAAACCAAACTATATAATTTGTTCAAATAATAAAAGTAAGCCCAATACTATATTCCATAAATAACCAATGATTTAATTTAAGTATAATTAGTAGATTTCCATATTCCATATTTGGATGATATATATTCGTTTAGAATATTCCATATTTGTAGGAGAAAATATGTTCTTTCGGTATACACATAGATATTTGTCGTATTTTGAAGGTAGTTTACATTAAGGTCCTCTTTTTACATTAATTGTGTTGGTTGAATTTAAGTAATACGGTTCAATCAATTATATGAATTATATTATTTGTAACATTCTAGAAAGGATCCAAATTTAAATGACAACTTGTATAAGTAGATAAAAATAATGACACTATTTTAATAGAGTAGATAATAAAAGTAGTATTTAATTCGTTTCCATTAAAAAGTACTGTAGTATTTAATAATAATATCAAACTTTTCTTTCCTTTTTCGGCAAGATACAATCATGTTCGCGCAATGAAATTAGGAGATTCAGAATAATGTTATATGCGAACGTGGAGGACTTCCACTTGTTATGAACTTTCTTCTTCATTGATACTATCAACAGTCAAGAGCATTGAAGTTTTGTTGATTCCACTAGGTTTATCTAGCTACCTCCAATTTACAGCGAAGTAGAATAATGTGATTCTTTAACTGTGTCTGAATAAAATACGTAGTAGATAATACTCTAGTGGCAAAACTCATTGTAGTTGGTCATTAACCAATATTTTATGATACACATTGATTTATGTATGGGATACAAACGTGTTGTAAACATTAAATTTTTGTGCTTACATCTTAATGGCAAAGCCAAATAATGTTTGTGTACTACACATTTTTAATCTATATGCTTTTATGCTTTACACTTTTTGCTTATAGAGAGTAAAGAAGTTCACTGGACAAATAACGTAAACGTACACATTGAGAAATGGTCGGAGAATTTAATCACACTTGTGGTCGTGTCTGGACGACATAGAGCTTCCCATCTCTGATCACACCTTCAATATCCTGTGGAGTTCCATACAATTTCTCGATGGCGTCCCCTGCGCGTGCAATGTCTGAGAGGATCTTTTTCTGGAAGCTCTCGTCAGTGATGAGAGGATCCGTTGTGTAATCAAGCACAACTTTGTCTTCCTCGTCCATTGGTACACTGCCAAAAAAAAAAACAGGAAGGAGAAGTTACATTGCTGCTTAAATGTTTCCACAATGATGAAACCAATACAATGACAAGAGGTTTTGAGTTTGTTTTTAGGTTACCTGTCGTAGAGACCTGCACCTGCATAACCTTCGAGATCTTCTCCGTTAGAATCAGATCTAAAGATGATGGAACGTCTTATGAACAGTCCAATCGGTTTGCTCGGGTAACCTAGCAACTGAATGATGTTTTAAACCTCATCAGCTTGAATCATTTCGAGGGACACAGTTTGTACATATATATAAAAACAGTGGTTATGTTTTAGTACCAGAGGCGAATCAAGGTTGTTTTTCTTGCAGATGAAACTCAGAGACCGACCAGGATATGCTCCTACAAGAGTTTCACCAAGGCCTTTCACAACCTGAAACCAAAATAAATACGACAATCATATGAAGTTAGAACCTGTTCACAAGGGTTTATGAGTAAAGATTTTCCTACCTCAGCGTAAATCTCTGAGGAGTCTCCAGAAGATGGGTTAGTTGTGTGAATGACGAAGGCATAGTCCGCATTGATGACTTCTTGGACCAAAACAGCCATGCAGAGATAGTCATGATCTAGTTTTACTTTCTTTGTGCTGAAGTACGCTCTTTCGTTCCATTTTGAAGCCCATACCTAAGATTTAGATATTCTGTTAGTGAGATTTGACATATTTAAGGTTAAGCAGCAATGTAGCTTATACCTTTTTAATGGCTGACCAAGCTTGCTCCCATCTCTGTTCACCTTCATCACCCGGCCATGGCATGTCAGAACTTTTCATTGTACTTTTCAGTTCTTCAACCTGAGCAACACCATGATCATTACATAGGCACACTTCTCTTAGCAAATCTCTACATTTTACCTTATTTCTCCTAAGGAAAATTTAGCTCTTCTGAATATTTGCATTTTGATTAACAATTAAACGTATCAAGCTTAACTAATGGCATCAAGAAGATAACACCCATACTCAAGCAGTGTAAACTCACCAATGAATAGTTAATTGTGTCCCACGGTTCTAACAAAAAAAAACAATCTTACATACCAGTTCTGGGGGTGCAACTAGTCCCAACACTGTCTTACGGATTTCTCCAAGAGCACTTTGGTCTCCATTATCAAGACTTTTCTTCAATGCTTGCAATTTGTCGCTCACCGCCTGCCACATCAAGAGGGAGAGAGAGAGAGTGATTAGGAAGTGAGGTCTCAAGGTAGTCATGAAAAATCAAAGTCGTTTGGTGAAGGCAATCATGAAAAATCAAAGTTTCAAACGTACCTGATTAGCCTTTTCAGAGAGAACCTTCTCAAAAACACCAAATGGTAGCGCAACTGAAGTTGGGATACCAACCCAAGAAGGAACTTTCCCTTTCAGATATCCAATATTCCTTGATTTAGCACCAACCTAGAAAACATAATCGGAAGTGTATCATTACTATACAAGGACCAAAAAATGTAATAAAAGAGACAAAGATTGGGAAGTTAAAAAGTCCAATAACGTTTACACACTAACCAAGTCATTTGTGAACTCCTCAGATGATATAGCATATCTACCCACAAACTGCTTCTTGACCAAAGAAATGCTTGGAGGGACATCTTCTAAATTGTCCGAACTTTGACTTGAAAGTTCACTCTCGTTTACCTCTCTGAGTAGAACCAAAAAAAAACAAGTAAAACAGTGAATTAAAAGAATTCAACGTAATAACTGTCAGACACAAGTATAATCAATCACCTATAGACCACATCTGCAGAGGTTGGTTTTAGGCTCAACACTTTCCCATCCATTGCTTGAAGATCAGATAAGATACCAGAGTCAAAACATGTCGCAAAGCAGATCTGCAAGTGGAATTCAGACAGAAGTTGAATGAACAAGCCACGAGCATTCAATAACCGTTTTAGCAACATGGTGAAAGTTTTTTACCTTTCCATTTCTTGCTCGAACAGAAACATGAGACAGTACATCAGGCATGTCAGGTGTCAGTACTGCAACAGCACCATCAGGAATTTCCTCCTCTCCTCTCACTCTCTTTGCAACTATAATCGTAGGTTTGTCGTAGGTTTTGTTCTGTACAGTGAGCAATTCATCCACAACAATGACATATCCAACGACCTCTACAGGACTTATAACCTGCCAACTGATCAAGAGAAAATGAAGATACATTAGATACAATTTGATCTAGAACCATAATTATTAGTCAGATAATTTTTTGTCCATCAAACCTTCCCAAGTTGGCAGTCTGCCTAAGAACTGGGTCAAGTCGGTTAACCAGTGACGACAACGCTGCAGCAGATCCAGCTCGAATGATCTCTTCAGTAAATATGCTAACCTGTTAACGTGGTTAAAGGAATATTTTATAAATAATTGATGAGAAAGAACGATGGTTTTAGTCACAGGAAGTGTAGCTTACAGCCCACTGATCGACTCCAAGACAAGATCCAAGATACTCAGCCGATGGTTGCAAAATTTCAAGGTACCTCTCAGCTTTGCTTTGAAGTGCCAGTCGACTTCTGTCAAGTACAGATTTTGCATACAGAGCCCAATGATCTTTTTTGCTCTTGAACATGTTGAGGGCAAATTGCCATCCCTGCAAAACCAGTGAACAGAGTCATGCATCTTGTCTAAATTCCTCACATTTAGGACCATGGACATTTAGTAACTAGGAAGAATTAGAAGGATCTAAATTCTGTATAAAACCTGGCCAAAATTATGAAAAGGGTAGGCTACACTATTAATGCTAGATCTTGATGAAACCAGTCTATGGATAGTGTTTTACAGCAAACATGGGTAAAGTCACTGAATATTCACCTTCAAGCAGTAGATAAGATCTTCATTGTCATCTGACGAAAGGGCCAGATTTTCAAGAACGAGGCTGATGAAGTACATAATTTTCTGCAACATACAATCATTATATAAGAAAAGCAGAATATTGAAAAAGAAGAATATGAAACTGTAGAAACATTATGTACAAGAATAATTTATCATCATGAGGAATGAATCCATTTACCTCAGGTCCAGCATCATTCAATTGTTCATATCCTCTTTCAATAGCTGTTCTGACAGTAGAATCGAGAGCCAGGTCCAAGAATAATAGATCCTTGAGGCGGTCATGAGACTTCAGCAGAAGTGGCCTTAGCTCTTGACGAGCTTCGAGCAAACCCTACACCAATATTCCCTCTCATGGTAAGTATACGACGTGTTCCCAAGAGGCCAAATTAGTAGTAAAATAATATCGATCTAGTAGAAAGGAAAACATAACACCTCAAGAAGTGGCTCAACATTCTTTTCTTCAACATGTTGTAGGACGAAACGAAGCAAGTCCTGTTGAAGGAAATGCCGACACAGATTAAGTTGTACTGAATTGAACAGGTATATTAAATTCTTGAAATGTGTAAGGAAGATGAGAGGAAAAGTACTGGATATCCAGAAGGCAATCCTGATATAGGATTTATCTGCACCCCAACCATGAAACCTTCACCCTGAAGGACAACACAAATGTTTCAGTTGCCAATTTCAAGATGAGTCATTAACTGTAATGTTTCAGTATAACAGCATTACATTATCTTGGTAGCCCATGCAATTTTGTATAGCCGACTCCAGGTCTGCCCCTGAATGAACAGCCTAAACAAAGTAAAGAAGACCAACAAGTTTTTCAGTGGAAAGGTGCAGCTAAATTTGTAAAAAGCGGTTAACAAAGAGTTGGGGAATCAAACCTTTAAAGTCCTCATGTAGTGTCCAAGATCACGGAGAAGACCATCTTTTTGTTCTCTTCGAAAACTTGGTTCAGAATGTATGGCACGATCATAACTTAAGAGTCGCTCTTTGTTTATGCCATTGTCGTTCAAAGTCTTCCAGTAAACACTCATGTCAAAGTCGCTTTTGACATAATCCATCAAAGCCTACATCAAGAACAGTGCCAAAAGAAAGATTAAGGTTGAAACCGGAATCATGAACTATTATGTTATTACCGTCAAACGTCAAATACCTGACAGATGACAACATCATCTGGACTAGTGTTGTTATGCAACTTCTGATGCCATTCCTCCATCATTCCACCCGCGCAGTCATTATTCCTCTGCAAAAAAGAAGTTAACTCACTCAAATAACAAAAAAAAAGAGGTTGATCATGTTATCAAATAAATAAAAATCTTGCATGATAAGCCAGATAGACATGACCAACACGAAAACTCTGGTTTTATTGAGAAAAGTGTGGGACAGATGGAGAAACAGTGATCTTTTTCTAATCCTGGAATTTTAGTATTTATTCATGTCCAACTTTTCATCTTTTTTTTCATTCAGAAAAATCTTTTTTAAAAAGATTATGAGAAATCTAAAGACCAACCTGGATGACTAGAATTTCATCTCGGATTCGTTGCCCAACATCTCCTTCACCACCTCGACCAACAGTAGACATTATCATCCGTAACAGTTCTCTGTACTCTGGATAACTTGCATAAACTTCCTGTAGGATGTCAGTCAGCCTATCCTGCGCTTTGCTTATCTCCCTGCAATAAAGTAGTGAAGTTGTGTAATCTACTGCAGGTCGCTGTAAATGAAGGTATGTTTTGAAGATGTCAGAACAAATTAGAAGGCTTCCATAAACTATGCCAATTTTTTTCCCTAGGGCTGAACAAGAAACGAAAGAATCTAAAATTCCATTATTATCACATTCTTTGAACTGTACCTTGGCTTAACATTATAGTTTTTGTTCCACACAAGCTGTCTTGTAGCCATAAACCTCATCCAGACTAGGATCCCTGCAAAGCCTAGTTGACCAGCATTTTTTGCCTCGTCCACAAGATCTGCTGCAATGTTGAATCTACAAAGACAACAAGCAAGAATGACCCCGTCATTAAAGTCAAAATGTTTTCCTGAAGTTGCAAATCACTTCATGCACAAAAGAGATTTATGACAGAATATAAATTGAGTGATCGTGGAACATGTATCACTAGTAAGCAGAAAATATTTTAACAAAAGGAATGCCAGTTAAGCCTCTTCAAGTCTAAAACACGAGAATAAGAACCAGAATGCTTGACCATAAAACTCACCGATGCATGAAAGACTTCTGGGCCTCACTCTCCAGATTTGTGATTTTGTCCAGTAAATTCTTGGCTGTACCTTTTCCATCACCATAATCCTTTTAAATGGAACAACTAAAATTAAGTATCTTGGAGACAATAGACCCAACTAAAAGTGCTTTTCAGAAGACCAAGAAGGAAGAGGAACCTTCTGAACATGTTTTTCTTCTTTAGCGAAGTCCACATAAAAGTCACTACCACTATTTTTGATCCACCTTTCACCAGCCTTGAGTACAAATGGCATGCCCTTGTAACTTTCGCCTTCTATTTCCACCTCAAAAATTTGCACCTACATTTTTGGTTAATACGAGGTTTTCACATATCATCCCTGGGTCCAACTACTATTAGGCGTATAGGATTAAATAGATTTCACTAGTCATACCGGACTAGGAAGATCTGCTGAAGCAACGGTGAGTTGTGTATCAACAGCACCACGTACTGGCAAAGAGTTTGGTGGCAGTATATCTGAAGGTGGGTCCTGCAGAGTCAAAAAGAGACCAAACCAGAAATGTGATTAAAAGTATGCTCTTGTGTGATTGAGAAATAAGAAACAAAACAAAAAAATATCTTACCAACCACTCTCCACCCTTTTGAGACAAAGCCCAGTGAAGGGTAATAGGCTCTTTGTAATCAGTTGCCAAATGAATTTTGGTCTTTCCGGAAAGTTTAGTGACAAGAACCTAAATAGAGAGAAAAATGACTTGCCATTAGCAGATGATTTTTCTGACTTGCCATTAGCAAATGATTGTTAGAAAACCCGAACAAAAATAGAAAGAGAGAGCAAGATAGATACTCTCAACTAACCAAGATCGTGCTGCCTTCAAGCTTAAACGTTTTCTTGCTAAAGATTGGAGTAGTTTCTTGTTCCTCCTTTGCTTTGGCGTACATCTCGAGAGTTGTTAAGGCCCGTGGTTCACTTGAGGATTTTGATTCAACAAAATCAGAAACGTGCTTACATATAAGCTTATTCAGGTCCCTTCCCTTGCGCTGGATCTTCTCAGTGCTGAAATTTTTTTTCTGCTTCGGTTGCTTGGAAACTTTTTTCTCTGAATCCTGTCCACTGGATGAAGTCTCCGTAGATTTTGGAGAGTCACTAGTGTCATCTATCTTCAGCAGTTTTCTTCTAAGATCTTCAACTGAAGCACCTCTCATCATTTCCTCCCTTAGCTCCGTACGAGCGGCTTCATACTCCTCCTATTGACAATAGACTAATTACTCGCTTAACTATAAAATAATGGATACGGTTGTATATGTACAAAGTCATACCTTCTCTTTCTCCGGGGAGTAATTTTGTTTACCATTACGTTCCCATCTAATATATGCTTGGACCTGTACAAGATCTTCAGGAACAGAAACATTGTGTTCCACATTCTTTCCCATGGGTAAGTTTATATGAAAATTTTGACCGTTGTTTTTGTACCTGCATATGTTAAGACTTTAGATCATGAGAAAGGACAATAACTTGACAATAGGTAGCTCTATGTTCTAGTTTATATAGCAAGAAGAAGAGAAAACAAACTCACCATTTGTTCCGACTTTCGTCAAATATAAGAAACTCAATAGCTTGTATGGCGTGATCATCTATCTCTAGTTTAAGGTAAGAATTGCCACCTGACTGTGAGTGAGCATCAAAAGCACCATTTGAAATTTTTTAAGTTACACAAGTAGAGGGGTAATATTTTTTGTTGAGAATGAATTTTAAAACTCACTTTCACAAATGGAGTTCTAAGCGCTCTGTTCTTGTAGTTGATAGTTCTATCCGGAGAGCGAGAAGGTAGAACCCATTTTCTGAAACGGAAAATAAGAAAGAAAGTTAACAAAAACAATGTGCCATAGTAAGCTTGAAGAAACATATTAGTTAGAAAATTTGAACATCATTGACAAGAACATACTCTTTGTTGTCACGTATTGCACCCCAGTGTAGAAGCAATGAGTCACTTGTATGAGATATCTGGATATTTACTTCTCTTACATTAGCAGAAGTGACTTCGACCTATTGAATCACCATCACATGAACATTATGGCTCCAAATGCCAAAAAGATAAATATACATTTGTTTGTAAAAGGTTACACTTACCAGTAAGTCAATATTTCCGTCAAGATTAAATTTCTCCACTGCCTGTTCAAGGATTAAACATTTTAGCACATATCAGTATGATAACCATATAATGCGTTCAATCAAAGTACAAGCATTACACATATCATGAGCATTTCAACATCTGTTATCGCAGTTACTACAATAGTTTATAGGGGAAGACTCAGGCCAAACGAGCATGTAAAACTTTCAGACCACACAGAACTGCATACCATTCATGTCCATGACAAGTTTTTGAACATAAAAGATAGACTAGTTGCAACCAAATACCACATTCCAAACAATGTTGATACTGGTTAAAAGGACCTCCATAAGAGAAGAAAAAAAAGAATAAAGAATCAACCTGAGAAGCAGGATCCATGGCAAGCACAGCTCGTGTAATAAGCGAGGCGCTTCCTGTTTGAGTGAACAGTCTCCGTCCTGACTTTTGAAGACCTCTCCCGTTGAACTGTGTACTCAGATTAGTTCTGCCAATCTTCCCCACAGCAGGAAGGGAAGAAGAGTTGAGCTTGTTTTGATATGGAGGACGAACCAAACCCCGGTTAAGTAAGTTATGCACAAGGGAGTTACTCATACTTTCTTGTCACACTTTGATCTGAGAAGTAAAGTATTTGATTATAAATAATAACAAAAAGAAAAAGAAAACAATCAAGCTTTGCGTACATAGATGAAATAAACAAACAAGTATCTCAAAAGAAAAGAATCAGACAAGCTGAAAAACACTTTTGTGTTGTTCTTTTTTGACTGACAATACAGTAACAGTTACTTGATGAGCTAATGGGAACAAGTGCAGTATAACACATAGAAGAAAAGAATCAGACTTTCTTTCTTATTACATCAAACAAAGCAGAACACACAAGAACAGTCACAAAGCAATAATCACAATAGCAACTTCAATCAACACGAAATTGAAATTAAAATAAAATAAAAATATTGTACCTGTTTAGCTAAAAACCGAAACTTGAAATCTGAATCACAGAGGAAAAGATCTTTTTGAAAGTGGAGTGAGTTTCTTTCACTCTTTGCCTCTTCTTCTTCACACACTCACGTGTAATCGAAGTAAGACGGGGGCACTTTATCTCCTGCCATTACGCCACGTGGCTCTTTGTGATTCGAGCGCGTAGGACGAACGGCACGGGGGATGAGAGAGAGAGAGTCCAGTCTCGTGGGATTCTTCTCGTGTGAGATATTTTCATAACTACTAGTATTTTATTACACAACTGATTTTGCTTCTTTTTTTTATAAATATTTTAATTTCTTTCTGTTTTTGTCTTTTTGTTTTGATATTTTTTTGCTTTGGTCGACATGTTTTTTTTCTATTCACTAACCACGAACTACAGAAGATTTTTTTTTTTTGTTCTTTATCCTTGTCCAAAGCCAATTTTGTTCCAATTTATATGGCATTTTTCGTGTGGTGTTTCTACAAAGAGCTTTACACATTGTGAAAATATATACACTATAATGATAGAGCCGGTCCTGAATTTTTTGGTGGCTAGAAACAAAGAAAAAAAAAGATTGGTTCATAGACAGAAAAAAAAAAATATTCTGATTTAGAAGAATCAAATCCAGGGCCGGCCACCTTAATTCATATTGTCTTAAACTACTACACTATTATAAATCTTATAATTTTGTGGCCGAAAAATTTGTATATATTTGTCGGACAAAAGTGAATGCTTGATAGGCTTGTTCCAAGAACCATCTCTATATAGTGGTGTAGTGGCTGATTTTTGCAACAACCTATGATGTATGATGTGTCTATATGGTTCAGTAATTTTAAATCCAAATAAAACAAGTTTCCTCATAAAAATCAAACCATAACCTCTCAAATTGTATCAAATCACATATACTGAACGGTTCTCAATCACATCAATTAAATGATTAGTTTATATTGTTTTGAGAAAAAAGAATGAATAAATGTTTATTTGTAAACAATCATCTAAATCAATGTAGACAACGTCAAGCAATTACTACTAATTTTCCTCAAGTCCACCGCTACATTCTGAACCGTATTAACTTGATTCGCATCAATAAACCCTTCGACACACACACCATAATCAGACACAGCCGCAGTTAGAAACGTGTTCATCGCCATTACATCGCGTTTCCTTATGCTTTTCCTCGCGTTAGCCAAATTATAAACCGCGTCACTAAGCGTCGCATAACACGTAGTGATCGCTTGGTTACCATTCTTGAACCTAGCTACCTCAGCTAGAGCCAGTTTAGTCTTGGCCTCCAAGGCTTGGATGGTTCTGTGTGTGGCTCGTCTTGGATTCGTGATACGCTTCACTAAAGGTCGGCATAGAGATGGATATGCGGTGTGAGAGCACATGTTTCTTACACGTGATGCATCCACAACGTCGCTGGAGAAAATAAAGATTAATAATACGGCGGTGGATGCGGCCACGACTGTGAAACGCAGCTGGAAAACGCCGCGACCCGCCATTTTTTTTNGTGTGTGGCTCGTCTTGGATTCGTGATACGCTTCACTAAAGGTCGGCATAGAGATGGATATGCGGTGTGAGAGCACATGTTTCTTACACGTGATGCATCCACAACGTCGCTGGAGAAAATAAAGATTAATAATACGGCGGTGGATGCGGCCACGACTGTGAAACGCAGCTGGAAAACGCCGCGACCCGCCATTTTTTTTATCTAAAATATGTTTAGTTTAGTAGATAAAAAAAATGGCCAAGGTAATTTTTGTGTTGGGAGACTTGTTGTTATTTATAGAGAATGTTTTTTTTGTGTGTTTAGAATGGTTGGTGGTGAGCGTTTTGCGTTTTGTATACAAATGTAAATATAATCTGAGGTTTATCTTGTTTTTAGGGGGTTATTATCTTCTAAATCTTTGTAACATTTTCTCTCTGCCTCTTGTGTTTTTATTACTTTTAACCTTTTTTTTTAATAGCACCCTCTCTTTGGAACCGAAGCTTTCGTTCATGACCATAATCAGTAGATAAAAGGAGTAAATGTCTAGTATTACAGAAAGGCAACCTCTTGAGACCAAACTCAAAAGAACTAACTATTCATTATACTAATTTAAGCGTCAAGAAGATTACATCAGAGAGGCTTTGGAGCTTCATCAACCCATGCGGGAACTCTGTTATGAATTTCAAGGAATCACCTATGTTCTATTGAAAGCCAAAGAGTTTTTTACCTTGGCATGTAGTTCAGTCTTTTCAGTCACATACCCCGAGAGCACAACTGTTCCACCAGTTCTGGAGTGGTGTCTGCACTTCATAAACCCTTGTGTGTCTGTGCCATGTCGATCACGGAAACATTACCACATACCAAGTACTTGTGCTACTTTCTTTACCATCTGTCAAAATCCATCTTTCTTCCATCAACTTCTCGGCTCTTGCTTCATGTGGATGTTTGGTTGAATGGTGTATGGTATTGGCTGTGAGACAAGCAAAACAATCAACTTAACATCAAACCTAACCAGCTCCCAAGAGAAATGCTGAGATTGATAAAACTAAAAGAACATGATCTTGACTCACTACAACAAAATTTGTTTTACCTGTGTTGTTGTACTCGGCAATAAACGGCTTGCAAGATCATCGTTAATTGAAACAGGTAGAGGCGGCATCCGACTCATGACACCAGGCATCTCCTTCATGCTGCAAGCAGAAAGTAAGAGTTTAGCAACTGAAACCTTTGATCATACAAAGGAAAAGAAAGACCAATGAAATGTCTCGAGTATGATATCTGCTATTAGATCCCACACATACTCAGTCAGAATGGCGCTGATGTTATTTCTTGCCTGATAAAAGATACTGATGTTATCCTGCGGCTGTATACACAAGGAAACCGGATCAAATATTATCAATCTTCTCACGCAACTAGCCACAAAGGATTGCTAAAACAAAAAAAAAACTAAATTACCTTGTACGTGGAGAGGTTGTATGAAATTTGACTAAAAGCTTGAGCGTTTTGCTGTAGAAGAGCCATTACTGAGTCACTTATACCTGAGACGAAGAGTACAGCAAAGGTAACTAACTGATAATACTGATCTTTTTTCTATTTGAGACCACAAAACATAGGAGAAGAGAACTAAACCTTCAAAAGGCATGTGTGTACTGTGGTAGTTATTGTTCATGGCATATAAAGCATTTTGTTGTGGTAGATTGGTTAGCATGTTCAGTTCTGGGGATGTATCCACCACCTTACCATAAAGAAGCATGGTTTTCAAAACCAAGTTCAAACAAAAGGAAACAAAACACATATAATAGACTTTATCCCAATGTCATAAACATTATTATCATAACATACAAACATCCCACAACTTTAGATACTGAAACTAAAGTTATTAGATAGTAAATTAGACACGGTGGACAAGCATACCTTTCTATTGCTAATGTTCTTCCCAGCACTGTTTTTCTCTCTTTTTGTCCGTTTTCTCTGTGATAACAGATATGCATGTCTTAAGCCAACACATTTAGAGATAATGATCTATATCTAGTGAAAGATAATATAAAGGTAAACAAGCACTAATGAATAGAGAAAGGGAGACTTGTGGAACTTCTTGTTTAGTTGCATCAAATCATTTTGTTTCACTTTATTATGCAAACATTTAGCAGTATGATGTAGCCATATGTTGTGTGCAAGATAATCATTTAAAGAAACAACTCCTGTCACAAGAGTTGTTATAATCTCTAATCAAAGATAACATGGCAACATGAAATTTCCTAAGACTCCAAAAAGTATAGGGATCCCTGCCATCACTCACAAAAGCAAATATCTTTTTCAGAATAATTGCAGAAATCATATTTTAAAAAAACTTTAGGCTTATTTCCTTTTCCAACAATTCCCTTCACAATCATGGACTCCAAAGCTAATATAAAAAGACAGGTCTAGCGTCAGCAAAACTTGCCATTTCTCTTTTTTATGCTCATCTTTTACACAATCTAGCTTTTCTTCAATAAAACCTACAGCTTTTTTTTTTGTAGGACTTTATCTTTACCGCAAAGCACATAGGCAAAAGTTGCATCATGGTGCTGATTCCATCATATTCAGCATATGCTTTTTTAACAGTGATAGTAATATCCCTCAGATCACTACTTCCATGATAACCACATCCCATTTGAAAAAAAAGGAATACTAGAAATTGCTAAGTAATTAGATAGATATATCCTTGTAAGAAGTCTGGGACTCTAGAGTGGTAATTTTACTTCTCATAAGCAAAAGCACATGAACAAAATGAAGTCTGCAAACAGCTCAAAGAAACAGAACCAAAACCATGAAGAGCATTACGAAACTTACCGTCATCCATCTACACCTCAGAGCTACATCCCTTACAGTTTTATCAGGTAGAGCAGCAGCTATCTTTACATACTTTGAAATTTTGGGTTCATCTTTTAATCTACATCCAGAAAAATAAAGATGTTATGCACAGAAACAACCAAAGCAACAACCTACAGACTCTAGACATGTAACCTACATGGCTAATGGTCCCAAGTCCTAGAGATAACAAATATGCATTGTTTTTACATCTCATGGAAAAACAAAGAGAATAGTTTTTAATTCCAAAGGAACATACTTTAAAAGTCCATCATGGAGAAGAATATAACGTGCTCACTACTTCTCATAAAACAACTCCAAAATGTATAGAAAATTTGATCTTAGTACGAAAAAGCTAAACCCTTTACAATAAACTTTGCATTTGCAGATTAAAAAAAATAGCAAATGGAAGGAAATATCCAAATACAAAACGTTAAGTTATGCACAAGAAGAAGATACCTACTTTGCAAGGCCGTTCTCTAATACATACTGCTCTTCAGCAGACCAGTCCATGACCAAAGCAGCTTCAGGTTTGACTCCTCCAGCCACCAAAGATGGAAACACAAGTCCGGTGGTGCTAGTGCTCGGCGGCAATGAGTGATTATCCATTGGAAACTAATTCGAGCTATGACCTACGAAGATGCCTCACAAAGATTTGATTTAGCCAATTCAAAACTCAGAGTAAGTAAGTGAGAAACCAAGAGAGATTAAATAAGCAAAGAAAAACAGCTGGAAGAGCATGAGATGAGGAATTCACCTTGGAGTTTATAGAGCACTCTGGAAGCTATAGATATCCTCAAGAAGAGCCCTAATCTACGCGGGTGGTGACACAATCTGAGATGCAACCGACAAGAGTGCAACTAGGTTTGGAAACAAAACAACATGAGATGCTCTGGCGAGCTGGAGGAAGGAAGATTAGAAGAAGAAGCGATGTGCAAAGAAGATAGGAGAGTGTTGCAGCAAGTTGCTACTCAGAGAGAGAGAGAGAGAGAGAGAGTTTAAGCAGCAAGTGTTGGTTATTGTTTGGTTCTGTCTTTTGCAGAAGCGCTTTGGTTTTGTTGTATTCAGCTTTATTTCTTTTTATATTTGCTTTAGTGATGAAAACTCTTTTATTACACATTTTATAACCCTATGCTTCTTTATTAAACTGTTTGTTAACTTCTATAAGTAGAAAAGATGGTATAGACCAGTGACATTTAGCTTTAGAGATATCTAGGCATCAGTATCTGGATACTACATATCAATCTAGATTTGATTCAAGATCTTTGCATATCTCTTAAAATAAAGTGTTCATTATTCGATTGTAACTACTAACCAGCATCAAAAGAAGAAAATTTCTTCTATTAGTGGTGGTGGTAGTCATCAGAGTCTCCATAACATCTGTATATTACACAAAAAAAAGTTTAGCTAAATGTTTCTGAACACTGTTGATTATTGTGTTTGTTTTTATCTTAGTGTAATCTTTGTCAAAATAAATCCTGAACCTTCAGCATCTGTTAAACAAAAAGTTATCCTATACACAAACAAACACACACAACAAGAAAACGATGTTTAATACGTTTCGTGCTGTGTTGTGACTTTTTCTCATTTTATATTATGAAAAACATTTCATCAATAAGCCATGTATACGAGTTGACAAATGTTTTCCATTTTGGTTTGTATTTTTAATTTCACAAAAACAGAACTTCCCGCAAAACAAATACAGTATCCGTTCTACCACCAAATCCTTCACTTTCTCGACCCTAAAGAGCAGAAACTTGGGTAGTGTTGTACTCAATTATCGTGCAACGCCTTGGTCAGGTAGAGTCTGCTGAAGTTCTGGCCAGCCACTCTGCATATCAATGGGTCGACTCGTTTTCAGTCTCTTACAAAGTTTGAAATGGTAAGTAAAGAGTTACCAAGAGAACATACCCATTGATTTGGCCACAGAAGTTTGAGACTTGGTTTGTGATGAGGAAGCTCTCTAGCCTCGATGGTTCAGGGATCGGCTTGAAGATTGGGTTTGAAGGATCCTCTTCAGGCAAAGGCTCTTCTCCGGCTGATTTACGAGCCATGTTCTCCGTCCTATCAACCAAAATTCTTAGTTAGTTACTTGGAAGATGAACAAGAGAAGCAAAAGACCAAGACATGTTCTATATAGGACATTCACTACTCTGGCCATTAACACATGTGACTATCACCATCCAAGATAACAACGAGGAAATGAAACAAATCGAACCAGAACCCGAAACAAAAAAACAAAGTGACCTACCTTCTCTTCTGAAGCCAGGCTTGTTGTTGCGCTTGCTGACGAGACAGGTTCCGGTAGTAATATTGGAACTGCAAATTAAAACAAGATAATACATTAAGATAGTTCTGCGGGTGAGGACTTAATAACAGTGACGAATAAATCGTATACTGCATTAAGATACCTTTTGTTGTTCCATAGATAAATCATCCATGCATTTAATCAAAAACTCCATATTGTTCTCAAGGAAAGGAGTGGTTGATGAGTGCAGACGATCATAATCACCCTAAGAAAAGAGAACGTTTCGAAGAATCAAGGGTCAAAACGTGGAATACTGACAGAAAGTGAGAATCTCAATCCAAATACAAATATCGTACCTGTGAGACAGGTGTATCCGTCTCCAGTTCGGTCATAAAGGCACTGACAAGTGCAGAGTTTGAAACCTTAATCTGTCAAAAGGAAGTATTAGACAATTAAACCAAACCTTTTTTCCAAAGTAAGGTATGTGACTAAGTAATAGTTCTAGCATAGTTACTAATAAGATTAGCTAGGAAGACGTCAAAATAGAAGAGCAATGCTCTAGGGACTTACTGGTATTTCCTCAAAAATATCCATCCAGGAGAAATTTTTCTCTCTCAACCTGTCAAAAATAGTGATTAAACATCAAAACTATCTCACGTGGCTCATAATACCTAGGCTTTTAATAAATCAGGAAACATACTTCTCCCCTGTAAAGTTTCCTGCCCGGTACAACTCCATAAAGGAATCTGAAAGCTTCAAAGCCTTCAAAGCTAAAACGCCAAGGTCCGCTTTAGAGGGATCGTATATGATGCAAACACACCTCTTGATGTTCTCCTATAGATGCAAAAGAAATAATTTCTTAAAGTTCATTGCCTGATCTTACAAGGGATTTGTAACAGATTAGCAGACAAATCTCAGTAAATGTTTCTAATGGCTAAGTTACCAATAAGATTTCACCAAAACAGATCTCAATCTACAGTATTACAACATAGAGACATGGTTAACAAGATTATGTTAAGTACCTGGTAATTCATGAAGGTCTCAATCAACTCTACAGTCTGATAAGATCCAAGCACCGTGGATTGATACCTATACAAAATTTATAAAAGACCTTACTACAACATTCCACAACAAAACAAATTCAGCAAGATTCCACAAATCAAAACCTACCATCCAACAGTGTTGTTATCAACATTAACCTCCCTCAAACATCTCATCATCTCAAGCTGATAGTTAGCACCATCAGCTTCAATCTCTTCATCATCATCTCTCACCTACACACTCATTTTAAAATACATCAAATCATAGACAACGCCACAACATTCTTATACCACAATGCACATTAAAAACTTACTGGAAAAGGAAAACAATTGGTAACTTCAAGTACACTACCAACATCAAGTCCAAGAAGCTGCCCTGTGACAAGCGTTGGTGCAAACTCCTTGCAATGTTTGATGACCTTTAACACAGCCTATACACATGAACAAAATCCTCAGAATCTGGAAATTTCGCGAAAGGAGAGATGAGATTTTTACCAGTCCTTCGATTTGAACAACTCTGAGCGGAGGAGCTACCGCTTCGTCCTTGGATATCGCTTGCAGAAACGACCTAGCCACTGTAGAACCAAATCAGTCAGCGAGAAAATTGAAATTGTTAGAAATCGGTTAAACGCAGATGTGATAAAGAGTTTACTTACTGGTTGCCATTGAATGATGATCAACGGTGATGATGAAGCTTCTCCCGGCGGTGAAAACCGTAACGGTGTCGGCGGAGGAGATGAGCGGAGAGAAAGAGTCTGTTTGAGAGGGCTAACGTTTCGCTAAGAAACTAAACTTTCAAAAAAGTCCTCGAAATTAAGATTTTATTCGTGATTGACCCTAAATGTTTCTTTATGTGAGTAACAAAAGAAATTGAGAGCATATGGATCTTTAATGCTATTGGTTAAATTTGAGAGATAAGAAAGTTTTTTTTTTTTTTTTTGTTACTCTTTCTTTAAGCGAGAAGGAGGGATACAACTGCATCTAGGTCCCATGTCATACAACTTTTAAACAAGGAAAATAAATCAAGCTGAGAGTATAAGAACAAGCCTAACTTGATATTGACATGGCAAGTAACCAAGTTTGTAACAAAAATGACAACACAAAAATGTGATATCAAACAAGGAGGTGCTCTCATCAGTGGCTGATATTTATCTCTTCAGTTAGTAGCCTTTATTTCCTCGAATCCTGGCTCTCATGTCTACCTACAGGAAACACATACACGATGTCCAATTAGTTTAAGAGAGTTGAATCTAACAATCTCTAAGTGTTCACAAGCATGCTTGATGTTATTCTTTGGCTGTTAATTTCCTATCATCTAAACATCAATATATATGATTCAAAAATTACATTTTATCACAATGGATTTGGATTTGGTGTACAAAATGACTCTTTTAAGTGGAGAAAAGAAAACCAACCTGTCCTCTTTTACAATTGAAGTAAGTTTCCCGTAAGCCAACACACTCGCTGGGTATACAAGGGCTTTTCTCACCAGCGCAGTCCCTAATTGACCGTTTCTCGTCCTATACAACAAGTATCCAAAATGAAGGCAACTGGTAATTAGTTAACAGGTTGTGAATACATACACTAGAGAGAGTTTAAGCAAAATCAGTAGCTCCATATGTGCATATTAATTACCTTGACACACATGGAATCACTGAGACACTTGACAAGCTCTTCAGCAAGACCCTTGCAAGACTTCGCCATTTTCAACTGTTCCCATACAAAAAGTGCATCCCATGTTCCCCAAGCAAATGAGATTTCAGGATATATAAAGCTTCAAAATATTTATTGTCAAAATAAAAACAAGAGATTGGCTCTACTGTACAAACAAAACATAGTCTACAACAGAGAATGTGTGTGTTGTGAAAAACACAACAATAGATAGAGCTCTAGTGTTAACACTCACCAACTAAAAAAAAAAAAAAACACTCGCCAACTCTACACATAACCTGAAACTTTCCTTTAACTAAACAAACAAAAATATGTTTAATCACAGATTTAAAAACACATCTGATTCCTCTGTCCTCTCTCCAAGCAGAGAACTCAAAATAGTATGATCAATAGCATAAAGGAAGAAAGTACAACACAAATATTCATAGACTCAACAAGAAAGAAGATGAGGGTTACTGATTTTACCGGCGACGGATCAAGAAGACCGACAGGGTTTAGTTTTGTTTTGAGTTTTGGCTTTGTCGAAAAGTCGTGGCCTGTCCTGTCCATTGGTAAATTTTGGTTCGGTTATATTATCGTTAACCGAATAAAACTCGAAATAAATTAACCAAATTTCATTTCGGTTTGTGTTAAACTTATAAGCAAAACTGTCTCAGCATTTTTCCGGTTAATTGTGCTGGAGGCTCAGTAACATTTATTATTTACCAACATGTTTCATTTTCGTCTATTTCAGTGTCTGTGTCTGCATGGTTAGTTAGTTAACTAGATTATGTATGTTTCTACGTATATACATCTTAAATTATCACAATTTATTATGTTCATTTATAATAGCAAAACATACAGCTATATATAAAGAAAAAAATGTCACTAAGGGGGGGTTAGTGGTAAACTAATTCATGCTGATTTCAAAAATCCATGGATTTGTTTTTTCTTAAAGATTTTCATGGATTGTAATAATATATCCTCCCCTATTTATAGAATCTGTATATTTTGCTGTGTGGAATGTCGTAGATTTATTTGGATTCAAATTAACTTTTTCTACCGTTATTTGGTGATACAATAATAACTTTTATATATCTTCCATATAATATCTATTCAAATAAGGTATGTTTTAGTCTATTTAAAAAGAGGAGTTGCGTGTAAGAATTTTTGTGCTTTCTATTCATCTTTCAGAGCTTGCATAGGTAACACATGTCTCTCTTTCTCTCTTTTTTTATGATGTCTTGCTCTGTTTTTAATCGTGGGTGGCGTGATAATAACGGTATATTGAACAAAGCAACGGTGGAACATAAAATATTACCAGTCTTGAACGAAAGACTTGGATGCCAAAAAACCCACAAGCATTACTCAAGCAGAATCAAGTTCTTGAAGGGTCAGTATCAGTGCTATGTGGATCTTTTAAACAATAGCTCAGGCTTTGGCTGGGATCCTGTCATGAAAAGATTGGTGGCTTCTAACGAAGTATGGAATGAATATTTGAAGGTATGTCTTTACTTTACAAAATTATTTGGTCTACGTGAACAAGAATCACTCATTGTTGTATATTTATAAAATAATAATATATTCCTTTATTGATTTCTACTGTATTTTAAGTTTCATATTTATTTTGTAGGGACACCCAAATCACAAGTTCTTAAGATATGACTCCAGTGAACAATTTGATGATCTGAAAATCATATTTGATTGTTCAACCGCTAATGGTAGTTCTTCGATTGGCTTGGGTGATACAACAGATGCTCGTACCTTTACGGTTAGTGACAGTCAAGAACAAGAGAACTTGAATGCTGAGGACATCAATGAAGATGTATATGGTCAGCAACCATCACCAGAATATGCTGTCAAAAGGCGTGTCGAAAAACTTGTCTCGAGAAAACGATCTCGACCTGACGCATCTAGCAGTTCTGTTGAGATAAAAAATGATCAAACTGATGCTATGGTAGTGATGACCAGCAAGATCCTTACATGCATACAACAGAGAGAAGAAAGGCAACAAAAAGAAGTTGAGAAAAGAGAAGCTGAAAAGAAGAAAAACAGTGTTTGGGATGCTATGAAAGAAGTTCCTAACTTGGCTCAGCATATCAAGTTTAAAGCGGTTACTCTTATCTATTCATTAGGAATGAAAGATGTCTTAACTGACATGTCTGTAGAAGAACGTTCACTATCAGTGAAAATTTTCATAAGGTCTTACGAGCACTGAATACCTTAGCACCTGATTTGATGGCAAAGCCTGGAGTTACAACAGCTGCAAAGATAAGTGAGAGCACAAGATTTTATCCCTACTTCAAGGTACAAATAAAATTTAACTAAGTTATGATACATTCTTTATTCAATTGTTTTATTGACAATTTTATTTTTAATCTTTATAGGATTGTATCGGAGCTATAGATGGTACACATATTTTTGCAATGATACCAACGTCTGATGTTCCAAGCTATCGTAATCGCAAAGGATTTGTATCACAAAATGTCCTTGCTGCGTGCAACTTTGATTTGGAATTCATGTATGTTCTTAGTGGATGGGAAGGATCAGCTCATGATTCAAAAATTTTAAGTAACGCGTTGACAAGGCACGGTAGCAGACTAATCGTTCCAGAAGGTATGTACTTAAGTTGTAGTAACCAAATTATATATGTACATATATTTTTATTCATTTACAAATTGAATTTCAGGAAAATTCTATCTGGTAGACTGTGGATTTGAAAATCGTCAAAAGTTTTTAGCTCCGTTCAGACGTACTCGCTATCACTTACAAGAATTTAAAGGTGAAGGCCGTGATCCAAAAAACCAAAACGAGTTGTTCAATTTGCGGCATGCGTCTTTGAGAAACGTAATTGAGCGAATTTTTGGTATTTTCAAATCTCGCTTTTTGGTTTTCAAGTCAGCGCCTCCTTTTTCTTTTACAACACAAGCAGAATTGGTTTTAGCTTGTGCTGGATTACATAACTTTCTACGAAAGCATTGTCGATCTGATGCTTTTCCAGAGGAAGTGATCACTCCAAACATTAACCAAACAAACTTTGAAGAAGCTGTTCATGTGGGTGCTTTTGAATCTCAACAAAGAGAATATGCTAATAATTGGAGAGACACAATAGCTTTTGATATGTGGAATGACGCGATAGAAGCTGGAAGTCAGCGTTAATGGTGAGATATATTCCTATGCTTCTTTGTTATGGTGTCACTTGTTACTTTTCATGTGTTATGGTGTCACTTATGACTTTTCACATTTTTATTTTATTCGCATAACCAATCTGGAATAATCGTATTGATATCACTTTTATTATTTTCTCATATTTTTATTTTACATTCATTAGCGACAGTGTTGTAATTAGCATAGTCATACTGTTTGACAAGAATCTTTATTGGTTCAGTCTGCAAAAGAATCTTTACGGTGTTATGGTGTTTACAAAAGTAATAATGTTTATTAGGTATTGTTGTTGTGTAAACTCTGCAGTCACGTAAGTTTGTCATCTACTTTGAGAATACAAGGAGTAAGCCAAGTATTTTGAAAGTTATGATTAATGAGTAAAATGTAAAGAATCATTGCTCCAATAACCCTATAGTTTGATAGAATGACAAAATCAAAAAATACTTAGATTTTTTGAATAACAAGAGATTTTAAATTGAGTTACAAAATCATCACACCAATAACAAGATATTTGTATGGAATTATAAAATCATCACACCAATAACACAATACTTTTTAAGAATCTGAGAATCATATTACCAATAACAACATACTTTTAAAATTCTTCAAATCTTCATAAATCCATCACCCACTAACCCCCCCTAAGACTCAGTGCAACCAAAAAAAAAAAAATTCATAGAGAAATGTAAATTTAAAAATTCTGTCTATTTTTCCAATTATATTCCACAACTTTTATATTTGTAAAGAAAGTTCTATTAGTGAAGTTGTAGTAAACTGAATCATCTCACACTTTTTTGCATTTTGGTGTCCTCGAAGTTCAAAGGCGATTCTAATGAACCTGTGCAGTGTTGGTTCAAGCGCACTCGGCTAAGAGAAGAAAGAGCTCTTCATCGGTTATAGCTCCCATTTCCATTGCTCTTTCCAGCACGCTTAGCCCTCCATCGTCCTCTATCGATGGACGTGCTCCTCTGCATTTATACAAACAAATTCAAGACAGCATGAACAAGAAAGAGAGGGTCCCTGAAATGTTTAAAATGTACCTTCGCAGTAGAATCTTTGCAAATTTGTGATTCCCTGAAGCTATGCAGTGGTGTAGTGGAGTTCTTCCGTGGTAATCTCTCACGTTTAAGTCAGCACCAAACTGCAACAACAGTTCCAGCAAGACAGAGTCTCCAATGTGACAAGCCACATGGAGCAATGAACAGCCTTGAAGACAGTTTCCTGGTTCGTTTGAGTCTTTGAGTCTCTGGCACATTGATGGATCATGTCTTTTCTTGACTGCTTGCTCTGATGCGTCAGCATGGTGATAAGCATCAATATCAGTTATGTCATCAAACTTGGTATTGATGATACTCACATCCCCTGAAGTCACTATGAGTCTATAGATTGCTCTTATGTTTCGGCTTTGAACAGCTTCCCAAATTCTACTTGAAGCGGAAGGGTTTCCTTTGCTTTCATCTTTGATTACTAATGCTTTCTCCAGGTACTAGCATAGCCATTAATCATCACCAATCAGATTTAGTTTTACCTTTTCACAAATCATATAATATAATTCACTAAATACATTACCTTCCCTAGAATGTATTTCTCCTTCACAGAAAAGGGATCTTCTGGACATGGTTTTGAAACTGAAGCATGTGACATTGTTGATCCATTTTCACTGCAAAAAGTAGAACATTCTACCTGATCAGATTCAGCTACATGCAGTGTTTAGTAACTGATTTTTTTTTTTTTGGAAATACAAACTATAAATCTTTAGGGATCATACCAGTCATCATCTAGGTGGAGTAGTCCTTCCCACAGTGAATTACAGTACAAATTTCCCAAATTTCGAAATAAATCCAAGATCGTTGGCTCCCACACTTTCACATCTAATGTGAGCGACCTCACCTGCATTTTGTGGTGTAAAAAATTTATGCCATCAGAGAAAAATCGATTCAGAAGCTTAACTACAACGATGTTGACTTTCATCATACCTTGGATATATGAACACCGAGGTTCCTGTGAACACCAGAGCATTGAATGCACAACAGAATTCCAAGATTTAATGATGCCCAGTCAGGGTCAGGAGCATTGCACTCTGCACATACATTATTCCCTGGGATTCCTCTGAGTATTGTGGAGACTTCGTCCCCAATATTTCCTCTTGCATCGTTATGTCGACTTTGATTTAGGGAAAGGACACCTTCAGCAGGAGAAGAACCACTGTAGTCTTTATCCAAGTATTGAACTGGTGACTGCATAAACGATATGTTTTACTTCTCTATCAATTCAGTTTGTAAATGAAAGTGAAGCCTGAGACTTATTGTGTCAACCTGTTGGAGAAAATGAGAATTTAGAAGCGTTCCTATAGCTGCTGTGATTTTGTTTACCCAGTCCATCCTATCTGCTCCATTCTCAGCCTGGCAAGGCAGGTGAATCCTTTCTGTTAGTACTCTGAGTACTTGGATCATCGGAAGAATGAACCACTATAAATATTCTAAGTCTGTTGCAGCGGGTTACCTGAAGTGTGTATGTTTTTTGAGGAGAAATGATTCTGAAACAGAGCCGAAGATCCATGTCTTCTGCATCCAATTTTATCAAAGAAGTGCGTAGATCGATAGTTTTATAGCCTAAGCTTCCCTCGGTGAGAGAAGCTGATCTACTGTGTCTTGCACGAAACCGACCAAAGACGCCAGTATGTTGGTCAGATGAACCACTATAGTTATGCTGAGATCCCTGAGAATGTGCAGCTTAGAAACGTAAAGACATTATGGACGTCTCTCATGGATTTGAGGCAGGAAATAAAAGAGGGCTGCGTACACATACCATTGATTTATTGCCATTGTTTCTGTAATAGTACATGGAACCATGACTATCAAGGACAAAAAACTTCCTTTTCCAATCAGTTCTCAGACTTGATGATCGCTTCAATAAATACCCTTGTTTAATTACCTGCATTGGTCCGAAAAATGGAAACCTTGTAAGACAAGAATAAATTCAGCCTGTTCAAAAAAATTGAAGTGTGAAATGATAGCAGAACAAGTCTCTCTATGCTGCATAACTGCATTGGGAAACACTTACTTCCTTGTCTGCTGTTAAACTTGTTTCGGTATTTTTATATGGGACAGTTCCAACAACACGGTTTCCGTTAACACCAGAGACCTCCACGTTAGCGGCAAGTTGTTGGCTGTCTAACTCAGACTGTGTCCTGAACTCTTGAATGCGCCTTGCTAGTCTATCTTGTTCAATCTTCGACTGTTCTTTTGATTGTTGCGCATATGTTAATATCTGCAAGAGTCACAAGCATCACTATATTAGTTATCATGAAACTTTGACTATCCCACATCACATGTTAACTAGAGAAAAAAATAAGTCAAAGACCTAATAACAGACACTAGTTCTGTGACAGCAATTTGACTATAAGTTTTGTACCTGATGGATATATGGTTCCAATTGACCAAGCAAGTCATATCCCTGAAAATAAAGATACCCCAGATGTATGATTTGGTTGGTCTTTTACAAGTTAGATTTGGCAAGGATTCATAAATGTAATAATTAGAGACCTTACAAGTTTAAAATATCTCAGATGAGCATCCATAATTGCACTTATAGATTCCAAGAACTCATACTTCTTTTTAGCTTCAATAGTCATCAATGAATTGACCTGAATTCTTCAACCAAAGCAAAAAATTTAATCACAAGTAGAAATGTTGGAAGTAAATGGTAATGGCTTCTGTAAGTAGGGTAGCATACTAGATTGAAACGGCTCTTCTCAAATGTTGACTTTGAGTTCTCCAGATCCTATCATCCAAATCAGACACCACATGTAAGTTATCATGCAGTGAAAAACACACAGAATGTGTCAAATAATTATAAGAAATAAATGTTCTACCTCTTCCAGCTCTGCAACAATTTCTCCTTTCGTATTCTTCTTTAAAGACACAAACTTTTCGCGTGACTACAAGTAGATAAGAAAGCTCATTACACAACTTCAGATCAAGTAGAAGATCGAGTACAACTGTATGCACAAGAACCAAAAGAAGCTATCTAGACTCTGTAGCCAAGTACCTGATCATACGAATGAGCAGCTTTATCAAATCGTTGGCGAGACTCCTGCAAAGGTAGAAACAGATTGATTGGAAAACGACAGCTTGAGTTTTTTTCGATCATGTATGTCTACGTGAGGTGCAGGACATAAGAAACACTTTTCTATTGTCATATGTTCAGGAACATATATAGCAGAGAAAAAAATGAATACCTTAGCTTCTTGTAGATCAACATTGATAAAGTTCATCAACCTCTCAAGTAACACATGCTCCACCTACAAAATTTTCCTCACAAAATTACCACAACTGTTATAAGAAAATGACACTGAATCAACCTGGACACTATGTTAACCACATCTTGGTTCAAATTACCAAAACAAAATTGCTCTCAATGATGATAGGCATCTTAGTATTTAGTTTACTGGCATTTATTTATAGTTCACACGATACTATTGAGCCTATGAGCATACCTGTGAGCAAAGAAACTCCTTATAAGAGGCAAGCTCTCGAAGTGTATTTATAAATTTGGATATAACAGGACCTGGTGTCACATACAAGAACAACAAACAAACAGTTGAGACTACCACTGTCTCTTAGGAGTTACTATGACAAGGAGAACAAACATAAACTGAAAGAATGTCTGAAGATGAACCTCCAATTGAAAGACTAATGGGATCATCATGTCCAGCCCCGAATTCTGCCAGACAATCTGCAAAGGCACTTTCTCCTTTGGATGCTTCTCCCAAAACTCCCCTGTAAAAGAACAATAAAATGCAATTCCTATCAGACAACGATAACAAGCTTGGCCACGGCCACGTAGATACAATGACAAACGTGGACAGACAAAACCAACAAAATAGTGAGACACAACAAAAATAAATGAAAATTGCAAAAAAAAAAAGTCATAATAATGTCATAATGAAAGAAGATTTTACAAGAAAATTGAAAAGCAATCAACAAAGATTTAATGCTCAAATAGCTTTCACTCGTTTGATAATTAATTAAGAGAAGAGACAAAATGTTACTTTATATCAATTCTCCAATTTTCACTTCCAGAAAATATATATGCCACAAATGGTATTCTTAGAATCTTACATCAATAGAGAAGCTAAGATAATGAGATTAAGAAAGAGGATAGATAAAGAGAGACACATACATAAACTTCTGAACGCCTTTGTATAGCTTCAGACAACGATCTTTAAGCTCTTCAGCTGTTCCTTCCAATGAACAAACCTGAATCCAAACCAAATCAAAGCAGCAGACACAAGAAAATAAAATTCATAATTCTTACAGCAGAAAATCTTATATTCAAAATTTCAAAAAAAGGTTAAAATTTTTCAAATTTTCACCTGTTTCTGAAACATTGGGGAATCCTCCAAATTGATAAAGGCAGCCATTGATGAATGACAACAAAAGAAAGGAAGAGGCTTTCAGACCAAACAGTGAAGATTCGAATCACGACCGAGTTTTTGCTTTCTGATTCGGTTTGAAATGGATCTAGACAAGATCCAGAAGCGTTCTCAGTTGGTGATGTTTTGTCTGACGGTGATTGTTTAAGAAACAGCCAGACAGGACAGTAGTATCCACAACCTTCTGTATATTTACAAATATACCCTCCTTCGTATATTTTACTATTTTTTATTAGGAAACACAATTAATGATAATACAACCCAGAGTCTTTTTAAAATAGTAGTTTTTAGTCAATTATTAGTGCATCTCGAATGATAAGGACAGAGGTTTATTTAATCATTCAACATGTGAAAAGATTTCATTAGACATTCCAACTTTCATTTATTATTTTTTAATGTAAATTTAAAGTTTTACAATAAGAGTATAAACAATTAGAGAATTGTGGTTCTATTTTACTAGACAACTGTTTTGGTGTGAAATGGTTTCCAGAGCTCTCTGCTTCCTGCTGAGAATCATCTCCATCATTTTATTCATAGACTTGATCTCCTTCTCAGCCTTCTTTATCTTTCTTTCCTTTGACTCTATCTTCTTTCTTCTTACCAAAACCATTTTCCTCTTTTCTTCATCTCTTGTCTCCATAGCCTACAAAAACATAAAATAACCAAATCAGAACTTGGTATTTCTCTAAACCGAATCAAATACGGTTAGTTCTCTCTAACCAAGAAACTTAAATCGGGTTAGACCTGGATCTGGTTGCGCAAGGCTTTGGTAGAAGGTAATGAATTCCATAGAGAAGCTTTACAAGGAGCATTAACAAATCCTTGATGTTTCTCCCATTCAAGTTCTTTTACCTTTCTCTCACATTCTTCTCTATCCATTGTCCCTGGATTATTGTTATATTCTGGCCATTGTATCCACCTTTGTAACTTCCACATCTGTTCTAGAGAAATAAACCGTTTAAAATGCATATATAGTGAAACTTGTATAAATTAATAATGTTGGGATTACACCAAAATTATAATTTTTATTAATTTATAGAAACTAGAGATTTATTGATATATTAATTGAATCAAAAACTCAATTTGAAACTATAAAACTATATGATTTAATAGAGATTTTAGTGTATATTAATTTATAGAATATTAATTTGAAGAGGTTATCATGTATAAGATAAAAACACATCAATATCAACAACACATATGATAACACTTAACCTGATCTTCAATTTGTTTAATAGAAAACTCATCTTCACTTGGATTCAGCATCTTGAAGAGGCCTCTCTCACCATCCATGCTTTTTGCCTCGTGTAACATCCGATGGTTTAGGTTCTGTGTAACATAATATAAATCGGATTTCGTTTAAAAACATTTAATATGATCAATAAAAAGGGTATTTAGAGATTAGTATTTTCTAACATGGATGTTAATCTCTCGTTTCCCGGAGGAGAATGATACAACAGCTTTCTTGTCACGATATGCGTTATTAGCGAAAGTTAACTTGTCTAGCTCCATCTTCTTAAGACAATCTGATTGGTAAGTGTACTGGTCATCTTCTATCCATGCCCATTTTTCATTATAAATCCATCCGGAACGCATGTTGTATTTCAGTGTAGAGATGGCTTTTTCATGATATATCTGTACTTAAAATAAAATAAAAAATCCTAAGTTTTTCACCAGCTTATCTACATATATATGGTAGAGATTGATTTATAAACAAACATGTATATACCTTTTTCTCTGTAATTTTTCTTTGGATTTCAAGCATTTGTTGTTGCATCTCCTCTACCATTTTCTCATTCTCTTTTATAGACTTCAAAAAGCTGTATTGGTTCCTCCTCTTGGGTTCATTGAGATCCAGACGTCCTACATTACCGTTAGTCTTCTTTCTGCTAGTTTTTGTGACCTCCATACGGGTTTACTACAACTGTTATCTGAGTTAGATGAAAGAGAGGGTTGAGAGTACTTTGATATATAGACTCCATGACTACATAGTTAAAAAAAAAGTATTTTTGTAACTTGGTTTGCGCGCAAAGTAAGTTGACCATCTTGCCAACTTATACTATTAAACAAGCAGATGCTGTCGGGGCCTCTGCGCTATCTACTACTAAAATAAACAGCAATTGAAATAATATACAACGATGGAACCTCTCATGCAGATTGCTTCATATTTGTGTGAAATATAAAAATACTAATCATGTGTATGTTACATTATACTAAACTGACTCTTTTACATTAAAATCTTCGAACCTGTCAAAGTCAAACCACTTGTTTGCAATGAGTGACACATTTCTTTTTCTATACCTTTATGTTATGCAAGCTTTCATGAATATTTGCTTTAATATATGAACACAATAAACTGTAAGATATATACACTAGACGTAAAAACATTGAGAAACTAACTAACCAGACTAAACAAAGTAATATCACAAGATACTTGACCATTATATCTGGCACTGTATTCAAGCTATCAAACAAAAAATCTGTCTTATATTTAAAAAAATTCAATAGCAACAACAAAAAATTCATGAATGATAAAAAAACTCATTATGATTCTTTTGACTGATTTAGATTATGAATGATAAACAAATAAAAAAAACATTACGGTTCACATGATCTCACATCCTAGATGTAAATCACCCATAGTAAAGTTCTTAGGTGGAGGTGGCGTAGGAGGGAAACCCTTAGCCGCCGGCTCCTTCTGCTGGCCACCACCAGCAGGTACTGGCAGTGGAGGCTGGGGATTAAGCGGAAATGGATATGGAGGTGGAAGAGCATAACTTTGATACGGTAGAGGTTGTTGGTACATATTCCAGTTTTGTGGAGGAAGAGGAAGAAGACCATTGTATTGTTGATAGTAATTGTTGTTGCATTGTTGCATCTGATGTCCTCTTTGATTGTCTAGAGGCTTCTTGCGTTCGTGATTACTCCATACAATTTCAGCTTTTTGGCCTGCTTTTGCAATCTTTTCAAGTATTGTCTCTGGATTAGTTTTCCCATATATGTATACCGTTTTACTTCGTTTGTCTATCTTGAAATCAACATCTGTGTATATATAAAATGGTTAAATCTATAAACTAATAGTAAGAAAATGATAATAAGTAAATAAAGAGAGAGAGTATGAAACCATCAATGGTATTGAGCAATTCTTTCAAGGGTTTCACCCATCCGGACGTAGGAGAGTCAATCTTCAAGAGACTGACCTGTGTAAATTAAACACCATATAAGATGATACAATATTCAGATATAAAACATAACACTAATGTTACCATTTATACCATGTGATTAGAAGATGATCCCATCGATGTAGATTCAAGACTCTCTTTCTTCTGTACAGAATAAAAAAATGACATAAGTAATTCATTATGAAACATGTAGCAAAACTCACTTTCTCAGAGAAAAATGCAAAGTTTCACGAAGTTTTGGAAGAGCAACAGTGATTTGAAAAGACGAAAGCAAAGGAAAATCTAAAGGTGAAAGATGAAAGAAATTAAATTAAGCAGGGGTGAAGAAGAAGACCTGTTGGGAGAAGATGGATGAATGTGAGCGTTATTACAATAGCTAGAATTTTTAGGGTTTAGGTTTTATTACGGTGTTTTTTTCTTCTAAAATAATTATCATTTTAGGACCGGAAGCCAAAGAAGGATAATGTATTAAGCCCAGCTCATTCCCCTGTTAGTCACATTATTATCCAAAAACAAAATAACATGAAGTATTTGTGGGAAGCTCACAGTCTTGGGGGTTACGCTATCCTGCCGCAATTTTCGTAATCAACAGCTTAATTAGGAGAAGAGAAGCATGAAATTTGCATGCCTTCCTTTGTTAATCTTATATTTAAAGTCTTTTAGCATAGAAACGAAGCTCATTAAGGTACATCACCGAGTAGACCAAAGAAGTTTACATCATATTTAATTTAACATTTCACAATGGTTACTACTTCACCAAGGTAATACTCTTCCCCCTGGTCGTATCTCCGACCCATCTTCGTCTTCAAAATCAAAATCTAGCTTCTCCATAACCATACCTACTCCATCTCCATCTGCACATTCACCATGATGAAACTCACTGCTTTTGCTTCTCACCGTTTTTTTGCAAGACTGGCTTGAGCTCTCTGCGAAATCATCATCCTCTTCGGTTACATTCGGACTAATGTTCTCGTCTCTTCTCCTCTTCCCTGAATCCGGACTAATCATAGAGTCTTTCTTGCTAGTTCCATTGTACTCGTTGACCGTTGCCTCTATTGTTTCCAACAACCGATCACCGTACTTGGTTACTTTGGCCCTGAAAGAAAAGTTTTAAAGAGATACACAGCATCATCATCAACCTCTTCTCTTTGCCTTTGTAAGGACTACAGCTACATGTTTCGAAGACTTACTTCCCAAGGCCATTTATCTCGAGGAGTTCCTCTTTGGTTCTCGGAATTTTCTTGCTTATCTGCTGAAGCGTTGCGTTGCTGCAACCACCCCAAACAACAGATTGACCATGATCAAGTAAAGAATTTGGAAGATTATGGAGAGGAATGGTTTTCAGGATTACCCAAATATATGGTATGCCATGACACCGTCAGGGGCTTCCTTGACAAGAAGCGTACGAAGCTTCCTCAAGGCTATGTACATGATGGCGGAGAGATTCTACAGAGAAAAGATCAGTGAACCAACCACTCAGCAATTCAAAGTGGTAGATTAATCTCAACAGGAAAATGGAGATTATACTACAAAGTTATATACCACATCTTCTGGAGGAGCATCTGTTGTTGTTAAAGGAGCTTTTGCAGGGGTTGCCGCGGCTCTACAGGGCTTTAATACTTTTACAGAAGACGGGAATCTGAAACAGAACATGGAAGTTTTAGCTCACGTTATCTCCTAATAACACATTAAACATAGCTAATTGCAACGATTTGCTTGAACCTAGTTTATGTGAACCTTACTAGAAAGATATATCTCAAGCAAAAAAGTCAAACCTCATCATTATAGTCTGGCTTCCAGAAAAGAGTGAGGCAGCCTTTGATTTATTCACCTAGATACAGACAGGTAAATAGACGTTAACCGCTTCAAGAATGGATGTTATGTGCATATATTAACAATTAATGAGAGGGAGAAGCGAAGTGGAAAATATTAACAATTTAAGTACCTTGAGCAACGATGATACGGATCCGTACATATCACTTTTCCTAACATCTTCCACAAGAATGTCCTCTGTGACGAGATAGTGCAAGATACGGGAGACTTCAAGTTTCGATAAATGTTTTCCAGCTCCATGGAACTGCAAAGTCTCATGTCTGTTTTTCTTGACCTACATGCAGCCAAGACAGTTATTTTTCAAAAGATCGAGCAACACTAATTGGACTGAGAAGCCAAGGTTTTCACTAACAATTCGTACCAAGTACAAAAAGGGACCAAGATTTATGAGGAACATGGTTTAGGTTTTAGCAGAATCTGGATGAGAAATGAAAAAATATGCATATAAAATATCTCCTAAAGATTGAAAGAGTTGGGGGATTTTTTTTATTTGTACATACCATTTGGTTTAAGGAACCTCTGTAGACTTCAAGAATATGAGATGAAGAAAACCTTTCTCCTGTTTGCTTCACCAGCTCAACCTATACAAGTCACATGTGATCAATAACAACACATCCAACAAGTGAGATATACATGATGAAACTTTAAACAGTTCCTTTACCAATTGCCTTGTAATCAAAGTGATATCTTTGTCAATCAAACTCTGGCTACTGGAACAATTATCACACGTTCTTTTGCAGTTTGTGGAGTCAAACTTTTCTCCAAAATGGACTAGTTGTAGGAAACGTCGGCAGTCCACCTCATTTTCACAATATCTAACCTGAAGCGGTAAATGCCTCAGCAAGTATAACTTCGAAAGCTATATAATAGGAATAATCATGTTAAGTACCATGCGGAGAAGGTTTTCAGTGTTCGTTTCAAGTAACCTCCCTGAACTTGCTACTCGATTATAACCATATGCCATGGGGCTTTGGTCAACTCCTCCTTGACTAATCATATGCTTAACTCGTATCTGAAACAACATTGTGTATCATAAACATAACCAAGAGTTCCAAACAAAAAGGCGGAGGCAAGAAACGGAACAATATATAAATGCAACTTACATAGTCGCCATAACCGTAATACAAAACACAAGATGCTCGCTGGCCATCCCTGCCAGCACGACCACATTCCTTGTTTTTTATTAAAAAAAAAAGCTTATGTGAGTATCTTTGTGTGCAACTACTTAAACAAGGTTTTCATGATTGAATGTAGAATACAATTATATACCTGATGATAGCCTTCTATAGACTTCGGCAGCGAGTGATGAATAACAAAGCGGACATCAGGCTTGTTGATTCCTGGAATGTGCAATGTTAATGAGCAGCAAAATTCCATCAATTAAAACAAACATAAGCAAAAACAAGTACCCATTCCAAAGGCCACGGTAGCACATATTATATTGATTTCGTCCTTGCTCCATTGTTTCTGTACTAAAGCACGTTGAGTAGGCTCTATGCTGCCATGGTAGAATGCTGCTTTATGACCGAACTCCTGAAATAGTATCCAATTCTACGTTTAAACATGATATTTATGCACAGGACATGAGAAAGCTTCAGTATACAAATGACCAACCTGTAACCTTTGAGCGACTTTCTCGCAGTCCATTCTTGAAAGACAATATATAATTCCACATTCATCAAAATGGTTTTCCTTGATAAATTTGTCAATATCTTCCACACATTTTTTCGTCTTGGGAACAACGGAATACCTGCAAATTTTTTGGTAAGCAGCATTCTCGCATATATATTTTCTTTTAGGTAGATGTACTGACCATAGATTTGGGCGATTAAAACTTTGCCGGAACACAACACAGTTAACAAGGCCAAGAGCTTGTACAACATCTTCCTTCACACTGGCTGTTGCGGTAGCTGTTAACGCTAACACGGGAATGTTCGGAAACTTCTGCTTCAGAATACCAAGACTCTGCAAAATAAACAATATTCTTGGTGAGTATAAAAGGAAGGCGATGTTTCTCGAAAAGGTAAGAGAGTGCCTTGTTTGAAGCTTTTGATGGCCTAACCTGGTAGTCTGGTCGAAAGTCATGCCCCCATTGGCTCACACAATGAGCTTCATCAATAACAAATCGAGCAAGCAAACCACGAGAGTTTAAGTTATCTAGATGCCTCAGAAGAGAATCGCTTCTGCAATCATGAAAGAGATACTTCTTAGCTACGTTTTACCAGTAATATCATTCAGTGTGGAGACCCTTACACTAGTTGTCCACAAAATGCTAATACCTAATCTAGAATTATAAGAAACCTATGGTAGATTTGCATATGTCATAGGCCATGATACAAATATATAAAAAGAGAGAGGATTGTGTATAAATAAAGTTACAACTCACTGTGCCACTTTTTCGGGTGTGACATATAGTAGTTTGTACTTCGAATGCTCGGAACTAAGCTCCTGAAATATCTTCAGTTGTTCAGACCATTCCATGCCAGCACTTAGGGAAGCAGCGGGTATATTTGCCTGTAACCATGATTCAGAAATCAAACTGTAAAATGGAATAATCCTATATATGAATAATTTATCAATGAAACATAAGAAACAATAGAGACTCTTGGGGTTTCTGAAATGTTCACCTGCAATAGGTTCATTATTTGGTCTTGAATGAGTGAGACGAGTGGAGAAATTACTAAGGTTATTCCTTGACAGATCAGAGCAGGGAGCTGTAATAGAAAGATGTTAGAAAAAAGTTTGAAGAACACAACCTGAAACTTCCATCGCTTATGCGTATACGCTATGTCAGTGAAAAACAAAGTGACATTATAAAGTAATGTTTAGAGTATAATGACCTGATACGTCAAACTCTTTCCTCCTCCAGTTGGCATCAACACAAATACATCCGAGCCACTCATTGTTGCGTTGATGATTTCTCTCTGGTTAGGTCGAAACGAGTGATTTCCAAACACTTTTTTGTTACTGACCTGAACGTTGCAAGAAAACACATGAACACATGGTATGTAAGTGAATAAAGAAAATATAGAAACTCAGCAAATCACCTCCAATTTTCTAGTCCAAGGGAAATCACGGCTGCTCCACTTTTGGTCGGTTGAACCTTCAGTGTACGTCACCTCGATAATCCTCGGAACATATTGTTCCCTCTCTACAGGAGCAGAAGAAAGACCATACCTATCTACAGAAAATGAAGAATCTTTTGGCATGTCCCAGCTATCAGATGCATATCTTCCTTGCTCACTAAAGTGTGCTCGAGAATCAGTTTGTGGATGATCCATTCTTAGATTTGTTGATTTAGGTGTTTCACACTGGAAAGTACGAGTAGCTGTAGATGACAAAAACTGAGACTTTTGGCTTTCTTTATCTCGAATATGGTTCTCGAGCTCCTGAATTTGCTTCTTCAGTTGTAACCTATCAACAAAAGAAATTAAGATACATTAGAAACTCACCCAAATTCAAGGCATACTCACAGTTGTGACACCCTTAAATTCTCAGACTAAAGAAACAGATGCATTGCCAATTATTTCTTTAAGCCTGATCTCTTTTCGCTGCATTATTTCAAATAAATTTTGCTGGGAAGACAAACCACACCCTCCAAAAGGGAGCAGAATTATTAATCTTATAGAAAAAGGAATTTTAAAGCCAAGAAACGGAAACAAAATTGATTGGGATAAAGACCTCTCTTGCCGAAGCTCTTGAATACGATCAGGACTCAGCTCAGTATCATCGTCAAGGAGTTCATTTGATATTGCGATCAACAAGTTCTTCATTTGTTCCAAATGAGTTGAAGCTTCTGGACAAAGCCCTAGCTGAGAAGATACTAACATCAAACAAAATGAGAAAGCCTGATTACAAATTAGAAAGAGAGAGAAACAGAAGTCATACCTTTATTCCATGACTGCAGTTAGAACATAATTCAGGAGGCAGAACACACTCTTCTTCTCTTCTGGAAGCAGTTCTATCCGCTGGTGAAGTTCTCGATGAAAAACTAGATACAGATGGTTGAGGAGTACTTGTTGATTGGTAGTGTTCCATCATAATTTGGTCGACATCAATATTCTGCATCACAAAGTGTTAACATGCTTGAGTTGACAATGCCCTATACTGCGTAAGCATCTAGGAAAAGATTTTCTCCCAGATCCAAACTAAAACTACAAGGTAAGCAAGTAGTTTTGATCCCTGCTGTCATCGAAATATGATACAATTTAACGAGACTACAAATACGAGACTGATAAAACCAGCTTCTTCACATGGAGTACTAAATAAGGAAAACTATGGGCTACTTTAACCGGTATCATTACCTGAAGTATGTCATCATCAATCTCGTCAAGACATGCTTCTCCAGATCCCAACTGCTCAGCTGCGAATGCAGAATTCTTGAATGGTTTCTCCACACCAGTTAAAGGCGTGCAACTGTTTTCTGGTTCTCTGGTCTCAACATTTATCCGTGGAAACTTTTCAGCAAATATTTTACCATCACCAGGAACAGGGGGAGGAAAGCTGTGAAAGTTTCGTCCAGTTCCTGGTACACCCATTTGACTTTGATTTTGTTGATTGTTATAAAAAGAACCATCAGTGCTACATGTAGCTTTCACAGTGGATCTCTCTCTTGCAGAATATGAGCCATTGGTGCCACCATCATCAACTGGGGGAGTAATTCCAGGTCTTAGGTAGGTCTTATTTAATGAGAGACTTGAAAGAGTACGCCAAGCCTGCCAACATAGGATACAAATAAGTAGCATATATGTACACTTCATGAATAGAAAGTCTATCAGAAAGGGGAAGTTGAATCATAAACTATGGATATTTAAGAGCTACAATGAGATGAACTATTTACTCAAAGAAATGGATATAGAAAAACAAAACATATAATTGCCACCACAATTTCTCTTCAACAATGTTACCTTTGCAATTTGCGGGTGCGCCAAAGTATGCGCATTCACACTAGGAAACGCAATTGACCTACAAAAAGGAAGAACGAACCTTTTTAAAAATTTCTGAATCACTTAGCTGTACACAGATCCAAGCAGCAGACAGTAGTGAGTCAAAGTAAATGACAATCAAGGAACAACGCAGAAGACACAAGGATTTGATTATTCTCAAAAGAATATAGCCATAATACCTTGCCGCCATATCTCCGCTTTTTCTAGGCTTTTGACTATCTAAAGAGTAAAGAAAAGTGGAGCTCAAATGCTTAGTTCTGGTCGATGGATCTTCAAACGCCTTCACATGCTCTGACCAATTGGTTTGAGGACCTTTAGGTTTCTCAACGTCAGGGAGATGACTCCTACTGCAATTTTCAACAGTGAGTAACAGAGAGCAACCAAACAAACAAAAACCATAAATTCTTGGGAAAAAGTGTACAAGGAGAAGATCATATTCTAACCTTACTTGATTTGAATTAATCATAGCTTCTTCTTAACATGCTTGAAGAGGTTCCCAGAGCTTGACAACCACAATTTCGTCACTTGCTGAAGAAACATAGGAAGAAATTGCGTTTTAGATTAGTGAGAGAGCTAATGAATAATCAAACAACAAAACGAAAAGACTACACTTTTATCACATACAGAATTTTATCAAACACGAATCTAATTTACACTAAATCTGCAAACTTTTAGCTAAGAATACTACGCCAAACACAAACCCATAGCTCCAAAGTGATTCACTTTACTAACAAACAACGAAAACCCTAAAAACTAATCAGCAAGTTGTAACAATCCCAGCGAAATTTTAGCGAAATGAAAACCCTAGAATTGAGAATTGAGAAATGATTGCGGGATGAGAGAGCCCAAGGAAATACATTTGGGAAGCAATGGGGGGGTATTTGGTTCTTCTACACCGGCACGGTATCACTCCGATGGAAAGAAGTCGGATAACAAGAAGAGTCGCCACGGCGGCAGAAGTTTATGCGGTTTTGCTAATGGCGGGATAGTTTCCCTCTTTTTGTGTTCCCCAAATAAAAAAAAATGGATAATAAATTATTTTTGAATTTCGAATGTTGTTTTTCAATTCGTATATTTGTGTTTCCGATTTCGGAAATAAATAACGATGGTAAAAATGAGATTAGGAAGGAACAAATAAAAGCTTATTTACGAAAATGTATTTTGATAAAAAAAAATTGTATAAACTAAATAGACCTTTTATTTTAGAGATAACTAGGATTTGAACCCGCACATCCGTGCGGATAATTTTTCATTTTATAAAAATATAACAAAATTTTTCAGATATATCATTTACATTTTATTGTTATATTGTATAACTATATAATCTTATTATTTTAATTATTTTATATAATATATTGTTGTCATTTTTAAAAAATATCAAATATTTTTTTTTTAGATAATGTATTTGTTGTGAATTACAAAAATATATGTCAACATTTTTTGTATAAAAATATTACATGAATTTAAAAGATTTATGTTTTAACAGTGAATAAAAGAAACTTTTAAAATAAAATATTTTTCTTTACCAATTTAATATATTTTTATATTAATTTCACATAGCATTTTATTTTAATATAATATAGAAAATCATTAAATTATAAAATATACCAATTTTTATTTTTAATTAACATTAATATATATATATATATTAATCACGAAATAAAATAATATATATTTTATAAAAATATTGAAATTTCTTGGTAAGATCTTGTTAGATATTTTCTCAACAGATTTTGTTATAAATGAAATTAAATATAACNCGAAATAAAATAATATATATTTTATAAAAATATTGAAATTTCTTGGTAAGATCTTGTTAGATATTTTCTCAACAGATTTTGTTATAAATGAAATTAAATATAACTTTATAGTTATATATTATTAAAATATTTCTTCAGTAATCTATATTTGGTTGATTAATATAAATAATCAAATATGTTATATTAATGAAATGGTCCAATATGACTTTTTGTAGTAGATATAAATGGTACTTCTCTTTTAATATAGAAGATTGGCTAAAGTGCCCTATTTGGCACCTATAATTAGAGACTTACCTATGATGTGACAATCACTTTCCTTTGAACCATTTTGCCCTTTTCTACACTCTCTCTCCTCTATTTGACATCTCCTCCTTTTTTTTCTCTTCAATCCCTAATTATTTTACAAATCTCTATCATTCTATATACAATTAAATTTTAAATTTCATTATTTTTTCATAAGTGGCTTTGAATCCTAAATTTTTTGACCTTTTTTTTCTCTTCAATCCTTAATTATTTTACAAATCTCTATCATTCTATATACAATTAAATTTTCAATTTCATTATTTTTTTCATAAGTGGCTTTGAATCCTCAATTTTTTGATGATATCATTTTCTGGATTTTAGATTCGACGTCGTGTTAGCGGTTAACAAATATTGTAGATGTTAACAGAAGTGTTAGTTGTTAACAATTATTTTTACGCTTCGCGTTAATAAATGTGTTCGCTGTTAACAAATATTGTAGACGCTAACAAAAGTGTTAACTGTTAACAATTATTTTTACGTTTCGCGTAATAAATGTGTTGGCTGTTAACATATATTATAGACGTTAACAAAAGTGTTATATGTTAACAAATGTTTTTACGTTTCGTATTAATGAGAGGAAAGAGAAAGGGCATTCTCGGCATTTCCTTGCCAAATGGTTGTGTCAGTGTCCTTTATGTACAATCAATGGTATTTTGCTAATTTAAACTTCAAATATGGATAGTTCACTAAATCACTCTTTATTTTATAAAAAATCAAATTGACGACAAAAAAACTAAATAGACCTTCCTCCAACAAATCAAAATATAATAATTTATAAAATATTTAAATTCAACACACAAAAAAAGTAACTGAGACTTTTAGAGCATCATTATCTCTAAGGGATGCTTAATTTTTTTTTTTTAAAGTTTTTCTTGTAAAAAAAAAAATTTAATAAATGAACCAATTGCGGGCCGCCATATCAGTGAAGTCCGCAAATAGTGCAAGCACCATTATCGTGAAATCCGAAAAAGGGTGCTTAAAAAAAAAAATTATTTTGCTTTTTGTTTTTCTGTATAAAAAAAAATTAAAAAACAATCAATCGCGGGCTGCCACATGTCAGTGAGGTCCGTGAAATAGTGCAAGCACTACAAAAACACGGCGCTTGAATTGGATACAAAAGCTTCAACGCTTGAGTTTTTTGTGGGACAAGAGGCATTAAGCACCCTTGACCCACAGCGATGCATGTGGTCTTATAGTTTGAATTTGAGAGCTATTTGAATGCTTTGCTCTCTAAACATATGAAGTTACATTGGTGCCCCTACATTTGTTTTATTCAATAGATTTAATTAGGTTGTTTGTTTCTCGAGATAACTTTCAATCTTATCTAACATATCTAGATTATCGGTTCTTTGAGCACCAGGTAACTTTAGCTTGTTACCCTTGTGCTCTGTCTTTGATTATGATTAGTTTACAGCTTCAAATTATATGTTACTAGGGTGTTTCTCCGCGCTACGCGCGGATATGTGGTTAATTTTATTTTATTTTATGATCATTTTTTGGTAATTTTTTCTATTTATATCATTGTAATTTTTTAAAATTATTTAAATTTGGTGATTATGAAGTGTACCAAACTCTGAATAAGAAAATGAATTAGCTTAAATGTTCGTAAATAAAGTACGAAAGATATATGTGTTTTGCAGAAAAGGAGTTAAATATATCGTGTTCTGAAACCTATGAAAGCAATACCCTCAAACTAATTAAAATGAAGTTAGTGAACTCAAGTTAAGCAGTATCTATATACCTTAATTTATATCCAAAAAAAATATACGTGTCATAGTTGTGTTGCGATTATGTGTAAGCCAATCTCTATGTGATTGTAATTTCCCCTTGGCATTGTAAATGTGTTGATTATATTTATTTTGAGAAATTTTATTTTCGTTAAGTGATAGGGAGTTGTCAAAATTTAATTTAAATACCTTTGGGGTGCGGAAGACATTGGAATATTTCTTTGTAGAATATGTTCTTCAACTTTAGCTTATGTGAATCCTTAAGGTTCGAAACTTCAAGCCATCAAGGATTTAGTAGAAAATTATGGATACCCAACTTCAGATAAAAACATAATTCAGGTGTAGTATTTTTTACATAATTATTTTCTTAAGAAATATGGAAACCAAATTTATTATTTGCTTCAAAAATATGGTGTTAGAGTATAAAGACTTGAAGGTTTGTGGCGTGATCGAATTGGGGGTCGTCTTTTCGTCTGATGCGTGTGTCCGACTGGGATGTTGAAAAGGGCAAATCATATTATGGGTTATTTTCTTAGGCCGCAAGAAAAATTTGAATAGTTAACTATGCCTTGTCGTCTTAATGAATCCTCTGATGTAATCTGTAATATTAAGGTGATATGTATAAATATATTTAGTATTGGTGTAATCGTCTTATGATAGTTAACTATATATATATATATATATATATAGATAAAATTATATGTAGTTTTGGTGTAGTCGTTTTATGTATGTGGGTTAATGAGACATGTTTTTTCAAATATAGTAGCCGTTATACAAAATCGAATAAACATTTGCCTCATATTAACCAGTTTATGGTATGATATGATTCAACACATATTTTTAAACCATATATATATATATATATATATATATATATATATATCTTTAGTTAGTATCCTTTTTTCAAAAGTTTTATAGCACAAGTTTTGGTGTTATATTAATTTCTAATTTTGATCTTGGAACTTTTATATAATTGTTATTATTAGTTAGTATCCTTTTGTTAAAAGTTCTATAGCTACAAGTTTTGGTGTTATATTAAAATTATTTTAAATGCCCAAGGCTAGCCTATATAGCCGTAAGAATGCTCTTATCTCAATCAAGGAAGAAGTTACGTTTAATACTGTGGGATATGAAAAAGGCTGACTCCTGACCCCTATATATTTGTGTACCAATTAGTCGCATGGGCAATTCCTGTAGCTATGATTCGAGATTGCATCTATACATAGACATAGACAAAGAAAACGTGTGCTTTTATAAACCTGTCGTCTCTGTTTCTCTTAACAAACCAAAACTTGTGTAACACAACCTGAATCAAGAATTAACTAAGAGAACAAACGAAAACTAAGAAAAACAAAATATGTAACACTATAACCGATCGAACCACCATGGAAAAAGAGTTAAGTAGATGTAAACAGAACCAAAAAAGATTTTAACCAAGGTTTTCTGAAACTTGCAAAGATAAAATCCAGGGAAAGAAAGGAAACAAAGCAGAGTCTTTAGTAAGCAAAAACAGTATTAAAATGTTAGCCACTTTTTGCACGCTTGGTTACTCCTGTTACAATCTCATCAGAATTCCTCTTCAACGACTCATCAGCACGATCCTCTTTATCATTGACAGGCCCCTGCTGTATGTTTTCTCCTATGTTGGCATCAGCCTCTTGGTCTTCAAGAGGTAACACCTTTGTAACAGTGAAAGTCTGGATCCTGCCAGTGAAATTGTGTTTGGAAACCTTGACAATGAACTTCCTTGTCTGCCCTACGGTATCAATCAAAGCTTGAGGCATCGGAACAATGTGATCAGCGCCTACACTTTCATTGGCCTAAGAGCCATTTAACAATTCCCAGAATTAATTTCCAATTTTCTTGTAAGAATAGCATACGTAAAGAGCTTACAAATTACCTCGTAATAGCTCTCTACCAACTCAGACGCTTTCTTTCCAGTCAACTCCTGACCAGCATCACCAAGGAGAACAAAGACGGCTTGGTCTTTCTTGTCATACACGGAGATCTTCGACAGGTACCTGCGAGACCAAGCCCAAGACATTAATAAGCATTGATGTCAAACTTCGCATATAATTTCATTAAATCACTCACTGTGCCACTCCAACAATTTCACTCTCCCCACATTTTGTACACATTAGCGTTGTAGGCCCTTTGATTGCCTTTGTATGGCAAACACCACAGCCTATATAATACCACCCAGACCCGTGCACAACATCATCAATAGTTGCTGTGCACTCAAACCAAGCAACCTGGAAAATGGTTGAAATTCACTGAGAAACTTGGACTATATGACTGATTCTATCAGAAAATGGAACTGGAATACCTTAGCATCGCCCTGTTTCGTATAGGACACAAGTTCTTCTACGGTAACCGTCTCAGCCTTAGTAACCACCTCTGCATTAACTCTGTTTGCTACATCTAAGTTTGAGTTGAACCTAAGAAAATGGGAAACAAAACATTTGAACAATATATTACCTCAAATGATATTTAAATACTTGAAATCTTAAGCCTTACCAACTGAGATAGTAGCGAGTTTCTTCAACATCAGTGTCCATGAAGACCCGAGAAGGCGTCAAAGTACATAGTGATAAGGCGCCTATTACGTAACCAATGTCGTAATATTTATCGAATTTAAATTAATTTGGAATGAAGAAAATATGTAGGAAAGTATACTAAATTTCATATTACGAACCTCTGAACCGTTTTGGGTTTAAGGCAGTGACCAAAATAACACTTGCAGTTTTTCCAGATGCTTTGAACTTTGCACTGAAGTCAAAGGCAGCCTTGTCCCAAAGGTAAAGCTTCATCACCGGACCACTGTAACAACAACAAAAAAAGGCTCTAAACAGAAACCATATAAGAGTACGGAAGAAGGTAGACAATAGCTCACTCATGTGTCTGAACGTGAAGCAGAACATGGCGGGTTGAAGCTATCTCAGCTTCATCAAGGAGGACACTGTCATTGAGAACCTGTCCATTAATAAGTTTGATGTGGCCTACATAATCTGGAAGACAAAACAATCAAACTCAGTACTTTATAACATATAAACGAAACAGTGAAACCTAAATATCTTACTGTGGATCCAAACATGATCATACACAACATTTCTTACTATACTTAATATAGAGTCTACATTAAACCATCTTCCCACACAAACAAAAAGAGAGGATACAACGTTTGTGAGAATTTACCATATAGATCTCCTTTCAAGCCGCAAGCAGCCTCAAATTCTTCGTACCCATGGAACCGGAACCGGTCCTCAGGGAATGGAACCGAGCTGTCCTCTAGAACAGAGAGAACAGAATTCCATGAGAATGTAATAGTCACATCTGGTTCAGCAACCCGGTACAAACCCTTGTTCTTCGACCCAAAAAAATTAATCAGTTTGTAAATAGCACCAGCTTTCAAGCGTGGCAAATAAGCCTGAATCCGTCCTTCTGGGATAAACCCCTGGATCACAGTTCCCTGTTAACAACGTTAAAGAGTTTTATTAAATAAGATGGAAAAAAGATTAGCATAGGAACATAAATAAATAAGATATTTACCACCAACTAAGATTTACAAAACTCTCGTTATGGTGCTAACAACAATGGCTAACATCATGCAAAGCAAACCATAAATAGGGATCAAAGCTCTAGTACAATAAACACATCATTCAGCTAAGATCACCGCAGGCATAAACGATGAACCTTTCGACTGAGAGAAAATCAACACTATTTCAGGAAACAAAGTAACTAAGATATTTAAAAAAATTCCTCAAACGAACTTATAAAATTAGAAGCTGATGAGCATGAAAATCGAGATAGGAAAAAAAATAATCTTAAAAGAACAAACTTTAGTAACGATCTAGATTTATACCTCTGAGTCGATGAGGAGCATTTCGAGACCCAGCAGCACCTTCGACAGAACTTTCCGAGCCTCCCAATAGTGAATCAAACGAAACCGCACCTCGCTTTCATGGGGTCCGAGGCTGACTTTTCTGAAAGACATCACTTCATCACCGTTTTCGGAGACAACGGCTCTCCCTCTGCTACCGGAGGAGGCAACAGCTTTCCCCTTAACGCCTATGGAGAGACCGGAAGACACACCCGTTTCCCCGATGAGTTTCATCGACGCTTCGCCTTTTGCTTTCTTCGAGTTCGAATCACCAGATAACGCCAATTGGTCAGGTGAGCTCATCGCCATAGATTAATTAGGAGAAATAAAAAAATTTTGTTTAGGGTAAGAACCGGAAGAAGAGATTTATAAAGAAGCTGAGTAGGAGGAAAACGTAAAGAATCCATTAATTAGATCGAAGGGAGAAAATAATTGGAGGGTGTATTGATTGATAGTAGATGAGATTGATGAAACGGGATCGAAGAAGATGAACAGGTAAGGTTTACTAATCGACGTAAGGGGGAAGGGGGCTATCGCGGAAGACAAACCTAAACTTGAGGAGTGTATGTATTGGGCTAAGTGGGCTGCGCTTATTGAAAAACGGGTTAAGCCAAAAAATTGAGCCCACTTTCGGAAATTGATAAATGACGTGGAGGAATGAAATATTCTTATTGGTTAAATATAATAACACACGTGGACAGCTTCCCAAGGCTGCATATTGCCCTTTTAATACATGTTTGATGTTTGATACTAAATGTCTACGTTCCTGATTGTTTCACAAAATATATCCACAATTCATCTCTTCAAGATATTTGTTCAAGCTTTATAAGCCCTATAAGGGTTTATTTCGTTTCGCAGATCCATTGGTTCTCCATCTTTAAGTCGTTCATAATGGTTATTTTTTCTCACTGGTTTGGTCTCAGTGATATTGATGAGGACCCTCAGAAATGATTATGCGAAGTATGCTCGTGAAGATGATGATCTCGAGAGTTTGGTAATGTTTCCTCAAACTTTTATGTGTCACATAGCTGCACAATTGTTTTAGCTATTACTACTCTCTTGGCAGTTTATCTAGAACTTGTTCTTTATTTTTGAGGCTGTAAAACCATTCTTGACTAAAAAATATCTTCCTCTGAATATTTTGTAGGAGCTGTTGGATTCTTGGGATCAAATCTGTTTGTAAGGAGAATCTACAGAAACATAAAGTACGACTAGATTAATTATCGAAAAAGAGGATTGAAACATCCAGTTCAGAAGGGAGCTTCTTATGGGGGGCTATATAATATGTAAACACAGTAGAGAGGGACGAAGTTGGAGCATATACATAACATTCTTCAGTGTGGGTTTTGTCTCTTTTCTTGGTATTGACTCCCTTTTTGGTAAGTGAACTATTCTCTTTAGATTAGGCTGGTTAGCATTGAGTGGATGTAATATACAATTACTACCTGAGTTTAGTTCACTTCACGTCAGTTGGATCATTGAATGTCATCTAGGAACAATTGGATATAACCAAGTTTTTTTTTTTTATTTGATTGCTTGCTACCTTTTAATTCTATCCGAGAATAAGATAGTATACATCCAAGAAATTGTGTGGTCATGTAGAGAGGACAATTGCGTTGGTAGAGTTTAAAGATTCCATAGTAATCATGTGTTGGGGAAATGTTGAATATCATGCATATGGGGTAAAGATTAATTTGTTTCACAGGGTGACTTTATTGGTTGTCAGTGAAGCCCGTGTGATTTGAATAATATTAACATTACGAGAAGTACATGCATAGGACCACTCTTAAAACTTGGTGGGACTCTGTGACCAAAAAGAAAAGAAACAAACACGTTCAGAACCACATGCATATGTTCAGTCTGAAAACTTGGTGGACCTTCGACCAAAAAAAAAAAAGCACCCAAACAAGTCCAGAATCATCCCAAGTCCCATATTGACTTGTTTCAAGTCTATCCACATATTATCAGTCACCAACAAAATAGTGCACTCATGCGAAAACAAACAGGGAGACAAATCCACCAAGGGAGATCACACAAGAACCCACATATCATACGCCACGTGGCAGATAATGTCTCCAAATCTCACCTCTTTATAATCCTCTCTACCTCGCCATTTCTACACAGCTACACACTCTAACAAACCAGAAGACTAAGAGTATCTTTGTTACAACAATGGCTTCCACTGCTCTCTCCAGCACCATAGTAAACACCTCCTTCCTCCGCCGCCAACAGACACCACTCAGCCTCAGATCTCTCCCTCTAGCCAACACACATTCCCTCTTCGGCCTCAAATCCTCCACATCACGCGGCGGACGCGTCACAGCCATGGCTACCTACAAAGTCAAGTTCATCACACCTGAAGGCGAGCAAGAAGTGGAGTGTGAAGACGACGTCTACGTCCTCGACGCAGCGGAGGAAGCAGGTATCGATCTCCCCTACTCATGCCGTGCTGGATCTTGCTCAAGTTGCGCAGGGAAAGTCGTCTCTGGGACCATTGACCAGACGGACCAGAGCTTCTTAGATGATGAACAGATGAGCGAAGGGTATGTCCTCACATGTGTGGCTTATCCGACTTCTGATGTCGTCATTGAAACACACAAAGAAGAAGCCATTGTTTAATAAATTTCTAAACCATCTTTAAAAAGCTTATGGATGGGGTATAATAAAAGTGAAGAGAAACGTGATGTATAAGTCATCTATGTCTTGTTACTATGCTAATTTAGCTCAACCATTTGTATAAGATCAATTGATCACATATTTCAGTATAATTCCTCCTTTTTTATTTTGGTTGTTTTTGTTTACATCCAATGTCAACTTTCCATGCATCATGTTCCTAAATCTTTATATCATATTATATGAAAAAAATAAAAGAAGTAGATCATGGGATAATTTTGTTTTTGTATTATACAGAAGATAGTATGTGTAGTGTAATCTAGTAGCTAAGCAATTGTGGACATGATGACTAAGGAATGAAGAGGGAATAGGTTTTTAAAATTTTTACCATAAAGAGGAATGAACAATATTGTTAATAGTCATTTTTCGTCATCCCTAAAATTTTGGACTTTATTCTTTTAAAATTTTTTTTCTAATGTTCATTAGGATGGTTACTTGTGAAACATTAAGTCTACATCTAAGTAATAAGCTTGACAAAATCAAATAACTATTTAAGCTATTTAGAGCACCATTAACTCAAAATTCCAATTAGGGATGGTTTTTTTTTATTGTCTAATTAAACAGAAAAAATTAAAAATAGATCAATCGCAAACCATCACGTGTTAGTAAACCTGCACAGTGCAAACACTAGTGCTTAAATAGGCTACAGAAGCAGTAGTTCTTAAAAGTTTTGTGCTTAACATTTTTTTGTTAAACACTTCCCTCTAAGCACTTGAGTAATGGTGCTCTTAGAGCATGTACATTCATGAACCTGTACTGAGGTTCACAAAAATATCTTTTTATTATTATTTTCTTTTATTTTTTTCTGTTTGACTTAAAAAAAAAAAATTAGTGGACTTATCGTGGACCGCCACGTGACGTGGGGTTCACGTAATAGTGTTGATATCGGTTCACGGCAGATAACTCATGTGAGCTGAGTTCACAACTTTTCTATTATTTTAATTTTTTTTTTTTTGGGAAAGTGTATGATACCCACATGCACTTGCTCGTATGCGTAGACTAAAACTAAGGTTCATCTGCTTTCAACAATGGGGTGGTGGCGCAGTTGGCTAGCGCGTAGGTCTCATAGCTACTGAGTAATCCTGAGGTCGAGAGTTCGAGCCTCTCTCACCCCATACACATTTTTTTCCCACCTCTTGTCTGTCGCATTGTTGACCTTTTTTCCTCAGTTTTGGCTCTTTCCAATTCAGTAATCTTCTTCTTACATCCTCCCACGATCTTTCTAAAATCAGAATTGGGAAACCCTAATTACTTCCCTTCTTTTCAATTCGTTTCTATCTCACAATTCAATCTCAGATTTGATCAAATGACTCACGGTGAAGTACAATTGCAACCACCAGATTCACAAAAGCTAAGCGACTCCGCTCCCTTACTAGGAACCTCTCCATCATCTTCATCCTCTTCGCCTCCCTCTGCGTCCGATCACGAGATAAACGCCGAAGAAGAAGATCTAGAGAGCGGCGGTTCATCTCCGTGCTGTCGTATCTGTCTAGAGAACGATAGCGATTCGCTAGGAGACGAATTGATATCGCCGTGTAAGTGCAAAGGCACACAGCAATTGGTGCATCGCTCGTGTCTCGATCATTGGCGATCGGTTAAGGAAGGGTTCGCCTTCTCTCATTGCACTACTTGCAAAGCTCAGTTTCATCTCCGTGTTGAGCCTTTTGAGGATAACAACACGTGGCGGAGGAAAGCGAAGTTCAGATTGTTTGTTGCTAGGGATGTGCTTTTGGTATTTGTAGCTGTGCAGACTGTGAGTACCTCTCTCTCTCTCTCTCTTTGGTTTGTTATTATAACTACTTTGAGGTTGGAGAAAGTGTGTGATAAGATATCTTGATTGGGTGCGATCATACCAGCACTAATCCACCGGATCCCATCAGAACTCCGCAGTTAAGCGTGTTTGGGCGAGAGTAGTACTTAGGATGGGTGATCTCCCGGAAGTCCTCCTGTTTCATTTTTTTAAGTGTTTGGAAAAAAAAATGTTTTCAAAAAAAAAAATCTTGATGATTGGTTTTGGTTTCCTCAATGGTTGTTGTTATTATAACTGCTTGAGGCTGAGAAAGTATGTGATAAGAGATCTTGATTATCATTTTTGTCTCTTATCATAACTGTTAAAATCTAGATTTGAATCTTGACATGTTTGACAATGGAAGTTGAGATTGTTCATTCTTGTCACTCTGATTGGTTTTGGTTTCCTCCATGGCTCTTATTATAACTGTTTGAGGTTGGAGAAAGTGTGTGATAAGAGATCTTGATGATCATTTTGTCTCTTATCATAACTGTTACAATTTGAGATTTGACATGTTTGACAATGGAAGTTGAGATTGTTCATTCTTGTCAGGCTGATTGGTTTTGGTTTACTCTATGGCTCTTATTATAACTGCTTGAGGTTGAGAAAGTATGTGATAAGAGATCTTGATTATCATTTCTCTCTTGTTATAAGATTTATAACTGTTACAGACTAGATTCGAATATTAACATGTTGACTATGGAACTTGACGACAATCAGATTGTTCATTCTTCTCATTTGTTTTGGTTTTGGTTTCGGTTTCGGTTTCCTCAATGGTTGTTATTATAACTGCAGTTTCTTCTTGAGTGTGATAGAGTATGTAATAAGAGATCTTGATGATCATTTGTCTCTTTGTCATAACTGTTATTTTGGTAACTAAGTGAGTCTAGATTCGAGGCTTGACGTGTTGACTATGGAACTTGGTGATAATCAGATTCTTCGCACTGTGATTGGTTTTGATTTTATTGACTTGCTATTGTTGAGGCCAGCTTGTCTGAGACTCTGAAACGTTTTGACATTATAGTTATTACATCTGCATGTAATAAGAGATCTTGATGATCATTTGTCTCTTGTCATAACTTTTGTTTGGTAACTAAGTGAATCCAGATTCCAATCTTGACAATCAGATTGCTCATTCTAGTCACTGTGATTGGTTTTGATTTTCATGACTTGCCATTGTTGAAGCCTGTTTTCCATATAGCTTATCTGAGTTGACACTCACTCTGGAAACGTTTGAAATTATAGGTTATTGCTGTGATGGCTGGATTTGCATACGTGATGGATAAAGACGGAGAGTTTCGCAACTCTTTCAACGATGATTGGGATCGTATTCTGTCCAAACATCCCATCCCCTTCTACTACTGCATCGGTAACCACATCTCCTTTTTACTTGTCATAACCAAATACAGCAAGGCACGCTTTTAAACATTTGGTGTATCATGAATCTTTAGGGGTTGTAACCTTCTTTGTACTGATTGGCTTTCTCGGACTCATTCTACATTGCTCTTCTCTCAACGGTAATGATCCGAGGATGGATGGGTGTCAGAACTGCTGTTACGGATGGGGAATCTTGGACTGTTTCCCTGCATCAATGGAAGCTTGTTTCGCTCTTGTGATTGTCTTTGTTGTTGTCTTCGCTATCCTTGGTTTAGCGTATGGTTTTCTTGCTGCGACTATGGCTATTCAAAGGATATGGCAGAGACATTACCATATTCTCACTAAAAGAGAGCTCACAAAGGAGTACATTGTGGAGGATCTTCACGGGTGTTACACTCCCCCGAAGCTGGATGCAGAGCATGAAGCAAGACTGAAGATGCTGAAACTTATGTGACCGTTCTTGAATTGCAAATAAAAGGTTATATAATATGGAGTTTCTGGCACAAGGACATCTTTGTGCAAGGAGAGAAAGTCTTTCTTTTCTTTATAAGTACCTAATGAATGAATACATTGTCCTTTTTCTTTTATAGATATGAGATGAAGCAGCCCTACTGCTTTAGTAGTGAATACAAAAAAAAATATTGAGATCCAAAGCTACAAGCAGAGCTTATCAACGTTGTTCATGTTTCATGAATCTTTAGCTGATGTTTTTTCTGTCTTTCAAGAAGCTCAAAAGAGAAGGTATTAGTGTACATTTGAGTTTCAGTTTCTGTTGAAAAATGGAAGTAATGAGCTAACAACAAATAACATCTATTAAGTGAAGTACGAGACGCTTATTACAGATTCAATTTAGAAAACTCAAAAAAAGGAAATATCTTAAAGTAAAAAAAAAGTCGACCACAGTGGGAGTCGAACCCACGACCTTCTGATCCGAAGTCAGACGCGCTAATCCACTGCGCTATGCGGTCTTTGAATATTCTATAGCATAGCGTTTTATATATAAAACATGAAATTCATAGCTGCAGTGCAGATTAGGCTCATTTGCTTGAAAATAAACTAAAAGAACAATGGGCTATCATTCACAGCAAGATTTATATAAAAAGTTACAGCCTGAAGTATCAACAAGTTACAACTTTAAAGCCTCAACTTGTGAAACCTATATACAAACAAGCATACACATAAAAGACATGAAGTGAATGAAACGGACCCCATAATCACCAACCATTATTTATGCCCAAGAACAATCTTTCAAAACCTCATAGGCCATAGATCTATGTTCTTCGCTCAACTCTTTAGGGAAACTCACTAAAAACGTTATTATCAAATCCCCACGTTTACCATCATCTTCTTTACCATTTGGCAAACCTTGACCTTTAATCACCTTCTCAAATCCATGAAAGATCACTTCTCCCACAGATATTGACATTGACTCACCAGTCAGTAGCGGCACAGAGAGTTTACACCCCGTTAAAGCCTTGAGAAGAGGTATCTCGACCGCAATCTCTAAGTCATCTCCACGGCTTTTAAACAAAGGGTGTCTCTTCTCTTCAACCACGAATATGATGTCTTCAGGGAGGTAGCCAGGTTTCTCGTTCCCTACTCCTTCAAATGTTATCTTGGTCCCTTTCTTCCATCCTGGTTCGATGTTCACTCTTAACGTCTCTTCTTGTTTCACAATCAATCTGTTAATAATGCAACATAATGAATAACTCGTTTATGTAATAG